>CABFOW010001115.1:28189-150370 GCA_902141385.1 Timema californicum | reverse complement strand
GCGGTGCTAATAATAATAATAATAATATTTAGCACCGCGTCTTACTACCCGTTCGGGTTACACGCTTTAAGTACTAATTACGCTAATGGATTGAATTGGGAAGTCTGAATTAAAGGAAGTGAACCCGCATTTGAGTGGTAGGAGAGTGGAAAAACATTTAGGAAAAACTACCCCTAGTTCACCCGACCAAGATTCGAACCTTTATCTCCCCGTCTTCAGCAGTCGAGCTCCACGACAAGCGCGTTAGTCAACTACGCCACCGAGGCGGGTAACATTTATATTATTAGTATCATTATTATTTATGCCACTCGTTCGTGCAACACAGTCTTCGTCCCGTCTCATCTCGTTAATACACAGCAGCACACCAATGTACCCCAGCGTTACGTTGCTGCACCAACCCCTGGCGCAATAGGCTACTCGAGTCACACGCCAATCCCTGGTTAGATATACTACACGCGCCACACTAACTTGGCTGGCTTCTACCGCCTTTCGGTTTGTATACTCGTCCATTACTTGCAACAATACTGCCTTTATTTGCTTCCGGTTGATATAATTAACGGTCGTTTCTTAAGAGGGATATAATTGCCACATCAGATGGTTGCATGCTCAATACAACTGTGATTCCATTGAAAGGGAGAAACCAATAATATTTATTAATTTAAGGCTGTGGATGTCCACTTTACATTACATAAGTATGGGTAGTTTTCTTATAACAATAAAACTAAACTCTGCGACCTTTACAATAATTACTGTACTTATACTCAAATGTTTGTTTGGGTCAACTCATTATTCTAATACAGTGATTCCCATTCAGTGTTCCGCGAGCCCATATTCAGTGTCCCGCGAGCTTTTGCAAAAGTTTGACTTTTTTCTTGACCACCTTTGTGGTATAGTCTTCAATAATTCCTGGCTACAGCTCCACTGGTCCCGAGTTAGATCCTTGGTGCTAACATATTTTTTGTGAAGCAGTGAGTCTGGAACGTGTCAGATCAACCTCTTGAGGACAAATGAGTAGCTACTTAAATAAATAAGTAGCATCTGATTGTTGTGTTGATCACATGACACTAAATATATCCCCAGAAATTGGTACTATTTTCGCCAACAGACTGTGCACGATCATTTGGCTTAGCTCGATTGTGGACCGACAGCTTGGAGTTTTATTATTTGCTTTTTATTGGTCTGCCAATAAGTTTTAGACAATGTCGAAATATGTTAAGAAAACTTATGTATTCAAAAAAGATAAAAAGATAATAATATGTAAAGTGAGGATCATAAGAGTATTGATAATACAAGTTCAAGTACCAAAGAAGGACAGTAGTTAGCGATTATAAAAATATATTAAATACTCTTGAAATATTTTATTTGAATGTATTATTTTATTTTTACTAAACCTACTGGTTTACACGTATATTTTGTAATTTACCCCTGTCAAACCTAATACTAGGCGGTATCAAAAAGTTTCAAGACTAGTTCTGTAAAATGAAAACAGAGTGGAGCATGGGGATGCGTGTGCTGGTGTGACGATCTGTGACCTTCATCTGTCAGGACAAGTGGTATCAGTCTGTGTAGATCATTGGCTGTGTTACACAAGTTTATTTGATGGCGTGCACGGGTGCGTTTGCGATTATATTATGGACCGCAAACTCAAGCAGAGAGCTAACATCAAATTCTGTATCTTACTAAGAAAATTTGGAACGGAGACCTTCCAAATGATGCAGCAGGCTTACAGCAATGAATCTATGAGACGTCCAGTGTGTTTTGAGTGGCACTCGTGCTTCAGGAGCGGCAGAACGTCACTGAAAGATGAGAAGAGGTCAGGGTGACCTTCCATGAACACAAATCTGGAAATTCGGTCGGAGATCTGGGGCTCTTCCACTGCGAATATTGTCGTTTGGTCTCCGGGTCGAAACCAGTGATGATCCTCGACATGAAGGTTGGGTCATCCAGGGCATGCTGACGGAGTTACTGACAGACTTGGGCATGGTGCTCCTTCTGTTCGAGGGTTAGAATCCTGGGTACAAACTGGGTGGCAATGCAGTGCATGTTAAAAATGGACGTGAGGATTATCCACACTGATCCGTATCAGGGGTGTAGTGTAGCGGCGCTCCCACACTTGTTTGAATTATTATTATTATTATTAGCACCGCGTCTTACTACCCGTTCGGGTTATACGCACTTACGCTAATGTGTAATGGTAGGGTGATTGTGAGATGAAATGGAGGACCTACAGTTTAACGTGGAATCCGAACCACGGTGGAGGCCTGGCATTCCCCACATTCACAAGATGTCTTGTCAGAGGTGAAGGAAGGGTTTGGTAATCAGATAAATCTTTGCCGGGACCGAGGATTGAACCCCGGCCGCCAGCATAGAAGTCTGACACCTTACCCCTAGACCGCCAGGTCACCTTGTTTGAAATAAAAAACTGTTCTTGCTTGAAACATTAATACTTTTATTATTTAGCAATATCAGCGTTTTAACTTTAGTTTCATGCTCACAGTCACAAATATTTTTTGATCACCTAGTTTAATACTATTATGATACCGTACTATTACAATAAATACGAAAAATTTACAATATTTAGTTTCAACTAAAGTAGGCCTACATATTTTTGTGAGACAGACAGCGGAACGTTAGGTTTTGTTTTGCCAGTGAGAGGGAGAGAGTGGCGGGGCGCTAAGGCACCCTCAACCCCTCCACTGCACCTGTGCCAATGCCAGGCTGATGTGTCTTGAGTGAGAGTGAGTCACTTTGGTCCGGTCATCATCAAATCACCAGCGCGCGCGCTAATCTTAATGGGTGTTTATACTTTTGTCAAGTTATTACAAGTTTCTCTATAATAATGGAAACAATTAAAAACAAACAGAAAACATTAACCTCATTCTTTTCGTGATATGTTGCTAAGGGAAGACTCGATGCGTCAAGTGGACCCTCTAGCAAACCAGGGGAACATTTTCTATCGGTACCAAGTACATCAAAGGATGCTTACGTTAATGAGAGTGTTGTTGACGTTGGTGTGAACACTGATAAGAATAAAGGGTCAGAACATTTTTACAAGGTCGCTGAAACACAAGATGAGTGGCCGCCATTGCCAAACAAAACTTTCCTCTCTATTAATTTCTCAAAGTAAAAAAAATAATTAAATTTTCTATTATTGTATAGCATTATGCTTATTGGATGACAAAAAGTGCATACAATATTATAATAATCATTTCGGTCAACTCATTGATTAATTCCCTTTTACCCATCATGCCCCCAAATATATAATTAATGAAGCTATATACCTATGTGGTGTTCGTGGGTGTCCGTGGAACCACGCCACGCAGAGGTGGGGTGGAGTAGGAGTAGCATTTGTGACGTTACCTATTAAAGATATTGTCTTCTTACACTCCCGTCGCTATGGGGCAGTAATATTTAAATGTATCAACAACTTTGCCGCACTTAAACACAAGGTATACTTTATCTTGAAAATAACAGCTTTACAACTATGTTGGATTTATTCATATTAATAAAATGACACTCGATCACGCAGTATTTGCACAGTCGAAAAGAAAAGTAATTAATGCGCGACAGCTTTAAAGTTTGAAATTTGAATGTTAGCGCGCTGCGGACCTTACCTACAACGGGGTTGCAGGCCAAGTAAAGCCGTAAGAGCACTTTTCCTTTACTATGGTCAAACAAGAATGTATCACGAACCTTCTACTTTAATGATATTACGCCATATTTAATCATCTTTTGAAACGAGAGGGAAAAAAATACCGCGTCAATACAGTCAACTGGGAGTGCCTTGCTATGAACGGGGTTGAAACCCGTCAACAAAAGATAAGATTTTAAATACCATTCTTTAACAAGCCTTTAATTTGTTTTTGTAAAATTTCGTTGACTTTGATTCCCTTTAAATGTTGAATACTGCCACAACGTTTTGTGTTGTGTAATTTATATTATCCTAACTTATATGTGGTCAATACAATTATTTTTTAAAAATTGTATTATGATGTGTGAATGACGTATTGTCACAACAACAAAAAGTAACAGAGGTAAAAAAAATCTCTCTTGTATTTTAACTTTTGTTTTGCTATAGCTATAAAGCTCGTTACCATGTGCCGTGTTCCTGCCCAAATGTTTTCCCAGACCCCATAAATCTCATTTAACTCCGTTGAGTTTGGCTGGCGCGAGTTTCCTAGTCATTGTTAGCATGTAAATCACGTTAAAGTTAGGTTAAGTTTACCTTTTCACGTTGGTACCAACATTAGTATTCTACAGGACCACGTGTGTGTATATATACGTACGTATATCAGTACTGACGTGCGTTAACTTGACTGTTTCACGTTCTACAAGGAGAAATAAATGTTGGAAGAATGGCGCTCTTCTTGTGATTTGGTTGAAATGGTTCATCTGTAAGTGACTTTACAACAGTAATGACCAAAGCACACTCCGGTGCCAAATGCGGCCCGCGGACAGGTTCAATACGACCCACGAAAGTATTCCAAATTCTGATAAAAAAAAGTGTTAAAACAGGAAGAAAAATAATAGTTTCGTATTAGTTTGTTTTAGAGTTTAGTAACCAGTGTCAGTCTACAAAGAATTTAACTTTTCCCGACACTTTACCTCCAAGCATTGGCTTCACTTCTGATAGTCACCTCGTTCCAGTTGGAACGAGACTATGAACAACTTTTAGAACAGTTCCACTCATCACACACGCCTTCATTCAAATAGTATAGGTATCTGTTTTATTTAAGAATCTGTTAAATATTGTAGTCAAGTAAGGCAACTCACATTGTACTAGAATTGGATATCATTATATGACAAATCCATTTAATAATCAATAGGATTTCATTGTAAAATAATTTTGTAAAATTTGCCATCCAACCTTAAGGGCGTCTTTATTTCTGTGTTTTCCAATCTATGATGTGCGTTCTCCTAGGGGATTTCAGTGAGTAAAGTTTTTTTTATACATGTAAAGCTTGATTCACAAGTTCATCGAAAACATAAAGCGGATTCTGCTTCTTGAGGGGTGACCTGGTGGTCTAGGGGTAAGGTGTCAGACTTCTGTGCTGGCGGACGGGGTTCAATCCTCGGTCCCGGCACAGATTTATATGATTACCAAACCCTTCCTTCACCTCTGACAATACACCCTGTGAATGTGGGGAATGCCAGGCCTCCACCGTGGTTCGGATTCCACGTTAAACTGTAGGTACTCCATTTCATCTCACAATCACCCTACCATTACACATTAGCGTAAGTGTGTACAACCCGAGCGGGTAGTAAGATGCGGTGCTAATAATAATTATAATAATAATAATGCTTCTTGAGTGTCGCAGCATTTCACACATTGTATGTTTCCCCTTGATGCATAGTTAGGTATATTTAAAACAGCTGCATATTTTATATACTAGGGGATAAACATATATTTTAGATAATTGTCACGATGGATGTCTTCAAATTATATTGCTTTGCCATGGTACACTCATTTACATCGATACACACGCTTTCCATTAACCTGTTATTTCAAATCTCCTCACAACAGCCAATTAATCTGTCTGCTTGCTTCTAGCTCTACAGCACATGCGCATTCCAATATAATATATTCTATGCACTCAACCTACCCTAAAACGTTTCACGCTCATTATTGTTTGTTCCATTAATTGAGATAAAGCTTAGCCTACAACAATGGTTCTATTTTTTTTTTAGATTGTACCCCTTGGTCATTAAAAATGATAAATATCAGGTAATCAAAAGGGAAAATTTCTCTCAGTCGCCTCGAAAAATTCCCGGCCATCTTTGGTTCTCTTGTCATTCTTGCCAAATTTCCCTTGAAAGCTGTTGGCGACCGTCTGAAAGTCACGTGTGAACCCCAGTTTATGAGCCACTGGGTTATAAGAAAGGTCCATAGCATAATCGGTCAAGGTAAGGCTGCTACTTTTCAGGGGTGTAAGGAGTGTACTTATGAACGTTAAAAGCAACAAGCGAAATAATATTTGACTTTTATTTTGATAACTATCTCGCTTTATTTTTTTTATATTTTTTAAAGCTATTTTCTTTTACAAGCATTCAAAAATGTACGAAGTCTTGAGTGCAATTCATATCCTTCTCCTAAAATATGTTACAAACACTGTTGCGAGTAGTTGCTTCTGATTCCGAAGGGTAGTTTTAAATGCATCGCATTTTCCTTAATCCTACAGGCAAAGCACACCAACATCACCAACACGAGCCTGGCTTGCCCTTGAATATTATATTGACCTTATTTTCTTTCTTTCGTGCATTATTTGTGTGCGTAGTTCGATGTTTTAACCCACCATTCTCGAGGCTTTTAAAACTCGGGGCTCCGGTAATTACTGTAAGGAGTCTTATTTAATCAGAGTGGTTTCCCGGAATGGGAGTTAGGGAAAGGCAGGGAAATGCGTGTCTGTGATGGTGGGGGGGATGAAAGGGGTTCGTAAGGGGCTGGAGGGGTAGATACTGCGAGGTCTCATTTCTCGCTAAGAACTCATGTGCAACACTGGTCTATAACCCATCAGGGAATGATCTGCGTTCTGTAAATGCAAATGTTTTATTTCCTAATCTTTATATGTAGGATATATATATATATATATATATACACATAACATTAATGCTATTTTGAACACAAAAATAAATATATACTTTTAAATCTGGTCAGTAAAATATTAAAACTAAAAAAAGACTGGTTAAAAAAAAACTACAACAAAACAGGACATTGAGAAACAAAATAAATATTGTTATATTGAGGAGAGAGAGTACTTAATTAGTATGAGAAAATTTAAGATATATAACATCGTTTCTTATTATACGCACGTATTATACTTATGCTAATATTTTAGGGATGAGGCTAAGATGAATTAGGAGGAAATGTACCTGTATTTACGTGAAAGAAGAGTGGAAAATCATTTAGTTAGAAACCACCCTTAGTACATCAAACAAGGACTCGCACCCCAATCTCCTCTTCATAAGCAGTCTAGCTTATTGCGAGAGTTATTACATAAATACATACATACATACGTACGTACATACATACATACATACATACATACATACATACATACATACATACATACATACATACATGCATACATACATACATACATACATACATACATACATACATACATACATACATACATACATACATACATACATACATACATACATACATACACACATACACACATACATACATACATACATACATACATGCATACATGCATACATGCATACATGCACACATACACACATACACACACATAAAGTAACATTATACTTACGAGACTGGAAACTTCATGAAAATTAGTGAGTATTATTTCGTCTGTGCCACGAACCTAATTTGTGGTTTATTTCTGCAATTTGAAGTATTTCAATTTGAGCTGGCTAACCGCTTTGGTGGCCGTCGTGGTCTATCGCGCTACTCTCGCAGTAGACTCAACTGCCGATGACAGAGAGACCAAGTTTCGAATCTTGGTCGGGTGTACTGAGGGTGGTTTTCCCAAAATTGTTTTTCACTTACCCTCCACGCCAATGTGGGTTCACTTCCTATTAATATAGCCTTCTTAATCTCTAAAACCATTAGTGTAATTAGTACATTTTAAACGTCTATCCCAAATGGGTAGTAATACGTGGTGCTAAAAAAAATATGAGCTGGTGGGCCACATACAATGAGCCCAGTGGCCACGGTTTGGGTTGTTAAATTAAAATTAAAGTATTTACTAGCTATACATATTTAAAATTATTGGTTTTGGTTAATATTTAACGCGCACTTTATAAACGCAAATGTCCTGTGCCTTAGCTCAGTCATTAGCGTCTCTCGCTACTGAGAGGGTCTCGAGTTTGATTACTGGCATTATCGAAAAAATTATTATCGGTAAAATGAGGGTTTACCCTTTCATAGTAATGAATTAACGGCTGGGGGCTGGATGTTGTGTCTGTAGTGTTATAAGTCGTGTGTTGATATAATAGGTCGGTTCAAAACGTGAATGTTAAATAATGAAATAAATGAAAATTAAAACAAAAACAAATAAGTGGTATAGAACTCCACACGGACTTTCTCGCTCTATTGTTTAAAAATTGAGATATTTACTCAAAAGTCGTAATATATGTGAAACTAAATGATATACACTAGCAAACCCAAGCATATATTGCACTATACCTATGTAAAACATTTTTTGAGTCTTGGATTTAAATTTTATAATTTTATTTTTAAAGAACTAATGTCCTCATTTGTATGTTTGAACCGATGATCAATATTGGGTGCACGAGGGTCAATTTAGACTTCCTGTTGGTTAACATTTTCGAAATTTTATTAGTTGCTGCACATCTTCATGCCATATCATTGTTGTTAAATTTCTCATTTATAAATGTTGGCCAATATAAAATATGTAAATAATGACTATTGAGTCTAAAATGGATATAGATCATTGTTGTACAAACATTTCTCCTAATAGGGTTAAAGAAAAACAACATAAACTTTTTAGAGACTTACTTATATTTAATTACTCTATGGCATTGGAGAATTATTGCGTTAAAACTTAAGTAGTATCTCTTTACAACTAAAGCTCACAAAATTGTATTAATATATTTGCCAATATCTCAGAAACTGTTGGTTGTATAAAAATATATTTCATATAAAAGTTTTTTTTTATTTCTAATAATCCTACAATTTTGCAATGATAAGTTATTAAGTATCTCAAATAGTTGCGGAGAGCTTCTGTAAAGTACCCTAAAAGACAGTTTCATGGGAAAATGAAAATAGCCAGTTTCTTTATAATCTTAATAAACGCCTAGATAAGAATTTTAATCAAAATAGTTAGAGCCGATTTTGAGAAAATCTATTTTTTCTCTTTTCGCCCTTCCTTAAACTACTCTTAATTTTAAGTTTAAACAGACACACAGACAGACGGAATTGCAAAGATCTTTTTTTAGGGTCGACATCCATCAACATTTCAGGTTAAGATTTTTTTAAGGTCGCAATACTTTACCTTTTGTGTTTGAAAAATTAATAAATATAAATATATGCGTGTAGCTTGAAAGTCATGGGTTTTATAAGATTATGCTTCGAATAAAAGATTTGTATCATAAATAGATCTACATATTGGTAATTATAATTTGCGCATTAGACCGGAGTCCTTAGTCATTTTGCCGAAATAATTAGAGTAGCCATTTTGTTTAGAATATTTAAAACTGTTTAGATATGAAATTCAATCACAAGTATTGCTATGCATAACTAAACAAACAACCTAGAACATTGAAGCGAGCATTAATCATCCGACCTGCTTCCCACTAAATTATGCATTATATGCACTATTAGATGAATCCATGCACAAATACATAACCTTGCAAAGTATTGCTTTGTGGTTCGAATCAGTGACCTCAAAACCTTTCTACTTTTATAACCATTCATAAATATATATGGGGATTGTTTTTAAATTAATACTAAAACTTAAGTAGTATCTCTTTACAACTAAAGCTCACAAAATTGTATTAATATATTTGCCAATATCTCAGAAACTGTTGGTTGTATAAAAATATATTTCATATAAAAGTTTTTTTTTATTTCTAATAATCCTACAATTTTGCAATGATAAGTTATTAAGTATCTCAAATAGTTGCGGAGAGCTTCTGTAAAGTACCCTAAAAGACAGTTTCATGGGAAAATGAAAATAGCCAGTTTCTTTATAATCTTAATAAACGCCTAGATAAGAATTTTAATCAAAATAGTTAGAGCCGATTTTGAGAAAATCTATTTTTTCTCTTTTCGCCCTTCCTTAAACTACTCTTAATTTTAAGTTTAAACAGACACACAGACAGACGGAATTGCAAAGATCTTTTTTTAGGGTCGACATCCATCAACATTTCAGGTTAAGATTTTTTTAAGGTCGCAATACTTTACCTTTTGTGTTTGAAAAATTAATAAATATAAATATATGCGTGTAGCTTGAAAGTCATGGGTTTTATAAGATTATGCTTCGAATAAAAGATTTGTATCATAAATAGATCTACATATTGGTAATTATAATTTGCGCATTAGACCGGAGTCCTTAGTCATTTTGCCGAAATAATTAGAGTAGCCATTTTGTTTAGAATATTTAAAACTGTTTAGATATGAAATTCAATCACAAGTATTGCTATGCATAACTAAACAAACAACCTAGAACATTGAAGCGAGCATTAATCATCCGACCTGCTTCCCACTAAATTATGCATTATATGCACTATTAGATGAATCCATGCACAAATACATAACCTTGCAAAGTATTGCTTTGTGGTTCGAATCAGTGACCTCAAAACCTTTCTACTTTTATAACCATTCATAAATATATATGGGGATTGTTTTTAAATTAATACGTTAAATACAACGCTATTAACCGACTTACTGTGGGTTCACGTGTTCACCGAAAAACTAGCGCAGAACAGAAACGTGGTCACGTGACGATCCCCAAGCCATTCACAAGATTTTCGCCTAATCTGCTTGAGCTGTTCCGCTAAAGTTCAACTCATCTCTTCTTTGTCCGCTCTGCCTGAAATGTTCGGCACAGGAGAACCAATAAATTCTCAAAACCAACCATCTCAAATCAGTGCGCATGCGCATTTGACAACGCATGCACTCTACAGTTAGAAGCCAGCAGACAGCTGTGTAAACTTTAGTGAGGAGATTTGAAATAGCCCGTTAGTGTAAAGCGTATGTATCGATGAATTGGATTGTGCCACGACACAGCGTTATAATTTTAAAATATCCATCGTGAGAATGATATAAAATATATGTTCATCCAATAGAAAATAGAGTATGTTGGTAATAAGCTGTTTTAAGTTAGCGTTGCAATGTGTCATGGGTCAACATACGGCCTGTGAATTGCTGCGTCACTGAGGCATATTCTGATTTCTATTATCGGCGAAAGTTTGAATCAAGCTTTAGTTTAAGAGCTAGGGATTAGGAGGATAGCTGTGAAAATGTGCCTGCATTTGGTGAAGGGATGGGAAAATAACACTTGAAAAACCATCCCCCCCCCTCCACTGCACTATGCCGAGATTTGAACCACAACCATTCTAATAAGAGTTTGACGCCTTAAACCTTGCGACCACTAATGGAGAAAATACATATACAGAAGTTAAAAACTACGTTCAGTGAACTTGAATTAACTCAAATAAATCATACAACAGTTTTTAAAAATGACACATCTCACACAATTTCAGGGCAGTTGCCCGTCTTTATAAACCTGTTAAAGTTTTACTATCTGTAACGGCTCATACGTGTTTACTATCAACATTTTCTCCATTAATAGTCGTTAACATGTTTTTTGTGGACCAGCTTGTATACATATTTTTATGATCTAGGGTTATAATTTTTATATCCTATATTTTTCCGTTCTTTCGACATCACGTTTAGGGTGAAACATTTGATGGAAAATTGAATGGGTTGAAACTGTGGATCTATTTTCAACACTGGGTGACGTATTATTGGTTATTTCAACTTGTAGGCGTATTCAAATTTTCTTATGAATAATCCTAATCAAATATACAGGTGTGGGCACCAAACAGGTAATTTATTTAGAAGTGGACTATCTTTAAGGGGCTATGAAATTAAATCAAACCATTTTAATAAATTATATAAAAACACAGCTAAATAAATTAAGTTAAGTCTGTAAATGCTTAGTCATTTATTTTTGACATCTACTTTAAAGACAGATTTTTCTTTTACTTAGTTTCAAATCTTAAATATAAATAATGGTAGATAGATTTTTAATGCTTTAAACTAATTATATTTAAATTTAACTAAATATCTCCAATTATTCTAATTTATTTTGTTTAAATCTATGTTTAAGTTTTAATTATGCATTTAACCTTCGAGAATTGATTAAGTTGATTCTTAACTGAATCGCTTTGAACATTGTGTATATTTTCAGCACTTAGTATTCGAAGCATCCAGTCTAGCAAGCCACACTATCTCTCATGGTGGGTTGAAGTGGTAGATCCATTTCGGTCGCAAGCCACACTGTATCTCCCATTGAGGACTTGAAGTGGCCAGTCCAGCTCGGCCGCAAGCCACACTGTATCTCCCATAGAGGACTTGAAGTGGCCGTGTCCAGCTCGGCCGCAAGCCACACTGTATCTCCCATTGAGGACTTGAAGTGGCCGGTCCAGCTCGGCCGCAAGCCACACTGTTTCTCCCGAAGTGCTTGACCATACCATCTCCACCTTCCCGCCTACCTTTTCTCGCCAATTAAAAGTTCGTTTATCCCGTACGTTGGGGGTTGGGGTATCTATCGATGTGTCTAATTGTTTGTGCGTGCGAACTTCAGGAAGTCGAGCCGGAAATCCGCAGTTCCCCACTAAATTATTTAAAGAGAGAGAGAGAGAGAGAGAGAGAGAGAGTGGTTACAGAGGTAACTCCCTCCGGGGATAAGCAGTGACGTGGCATCCACTGACGAAGTTCATATGTTCGTTGAACTGAAGTGGCTTCGACTGCTTTATTTTATTACTATTACTGGTAATTGTATGCTCGTCATTAGTGGTTCGAACCTTCTACAAGGAAACATCAGGATAAGTTTTTGAGTTTTAATAAAATGCTCTAGCAGTAGAGCAGTGTTTCCCAACTTTCACCGGTCGTCTAACCCTTTCGAGGATATTGCCTGGATAACAATTATAAATAAAGGATGCAGGGAAAAAAAGGTGGAAAGTCCAGTTTTAACTCGAATTTAGTTAGTGCTGCCATCATTTAAACAATCATGAGACCTTTATAATACACTTTAGATTATATTTAAAAGAGGTATATGTCATATTTATATTAATTGTTATTGAAATATGTCTTTCTCAATATGTTTTTAAAAGTATTTGCTTCTATGGGGCTAGAGATATAAAAGTTGTCCTGGAAAATGTGTGTAATGTGACTTTCCCTCTTTTACTCCTGTACCCGTCCTATTGAATTATTATTATTATTATCATCATCATTAAAAAGTGGGTTGTTCTAAAGAGTATGTATAATGATCTTTAACATGAATTCAACACTTGCCTAATGTGAAGGTTGGTGTTTTTTGGCTTTCATCTTTAGAATGTCAGCATCAAAGGAGGATGATTTCAATTTTACACCATGTTATTTCTATTTTTTTTAATATGCTCAAGGGCTGAGAACGTTGTATCGCAAAGATTTTATTATTATTATTTCACCGCGTTTTTCTATCCGTTCGGGTTGTATGCACTTACACTAATGTGTAATGGTAGGGTGATTGTGAGATTAAATGAAGGACCTACATTTTAACGTGAGATCCGAACCACGGTGGAGGCCTGGCATCCCACACATCCACAAGTTGTGATTGGGGGTTGTCAGAGGGGAAGGAAGGTTATGTCAATCAGAAAAATCTGTGCCGGAACCGAGGATTGAACCTCGGACCCCCAGCATAGAAGTCTGACACCTTACACCTAGACCACCACGTCACCTATCGCACAGATAACTTGTGGCAAATAGCATCAAGTACTAAGTAACACTCCATTCTCAATAACAAGAACGAATAAAGTTGACAAGATAGTATCTGTATTCATTATATAAAACAAAATAATACAGAGTGAGAAGTTGGAATTAAATAAGAAAAAATACACAAGGGACTGACCCCGTCTTTAAATATGCTCAAATTTAGTTTTTAACAAGTAAACTTTATCTCAAGTAAATAGGGCTGTTAAAGGTGTTTTTTTGTGTGTCTAAAACAACCCCGGATAGTAATGAAAAGATGCAAGGGATCGAGATAAGTGGGGGAAATGCCATTCAAATTGTGAATTGAGCCTCCTTGCATACCCTAATACTCTTCTTTATTTTATAAATGTTCTATTTCGTCTTCTTGTAAATAAATGTATAGTGTTTTATTTTGTATTGATGATGTGTGTTGTTCATTTGTAAAGAAACCTCAACATTGAGGAACATTATATATATGGAGAGAGAGCGAGAGAGAGAAATTTGGTACTGGAGAAGATGATCAGGTGGTCAGACAGGGGGGACAAATGAAGAAGTCCTAAGAAGAGTGGGTGAGTAGAGAACCATTTTGGATGTGATTCTTGGGTGCAAAGTCAACTAGATCGGCCACATCCTTAGGAGGAACTGTCTTCCGTGGACAGGGAACATTGGCGGTCTTGGTTCAATGACAAAAAGGAATGAACCTGTTGTAAGACAGCACACATAATAATAATAATAATACATATTTAATAAACCACTTTAAACACATAATGGGAGGGGTCTCATAAAATATAGACTAAACCCTCAGGTAAAAAATCACAAAACAACGTTGCTACCCTGATAAATATTAAAGATAAAAATAACCAGAAACAATTAAACCCAAAATGGCCGGCTCAAGAGAAAATATCTTCGCTAGTAGATTATATAAACTTAGAAAGGCAGTTCAGAAAATACGCTAAACAACTACCACCGACCAAGATATCAACAAACATAGCAGCTCCCTAATATATTTAAATTATTATTATTATTAGCACCGCGTCTTACTACCCGTTCGGGTTATACGCACTTACGCTAATGTGTAATGGTATAATGGTATGGTGATTGTGAGATGAAATGGAGGACCTACAGTTTAACGCGGAATCCGAACCACGGTGGAGGCCTGGCATTCCCAATATATTTAAAGATCTTTCTTACGAACAATATATCCTAGCCCAACTTGACTAGCCCTCCTTGTACTCCATACGCTAATCAATTTTGATCAAATAGTCCTCATAAGATTCCTAAATTTGTCCTAAAAGAAATATACCACTGGCCAAAATGGCCGACCAACATAATATTCTCAACATCAGTGTTTCCCCAAACTTTTTTGATCGTGACCCTAAACATAACATTTTCCAGTCCTAGCGACCCAGTGGTTTATTCTTCTCACATTTGTTTGTTTTTGTTATGTATGGTTAGGATTCGGACGGGCGTTGGAGATTTTTTATTTATTTATTGATGTGCAGTCCACGGCGGTGGGCGTGATAATCGCATTCTCGAGAAAATTGTCAGACTGTGTCTTACGCCCGCTGGGTAGAGCCAATCGTTTGTCGGCTCTCAACGCGTTTATCAACGCGTGGGGAAGATCGTTAAATGGCGGTCTTTTTCCCACTGGGAAATCCTAATCGCATACACTTAACTAAACTCGGGACGGACGCTACGGTGGTAGTTCCTGTGGTTGAAACCTAACGGTGCCAACGAAGCCACAGTAGGCCGTAAAGCGTGACCGGCTGCGAAGCAATACCTCGCAGTCGGAGTCTGTCTTCCGGGACACCACTCAACACTACAAGCCCTCCCACACTGCACAGAGGAGGGTATCTTAGCCCTCCTACACTGGCCACTAGTCTGCCCTTCTCAGGGCTGAGCGAAATGGCCGCCCCCGACCGCTCTAAACTAAGGACAACCGACACGGACATGACTTATTCTTCAACGGACATCTCAGACATAGAAGTCGACACTGACGGACAGGGGACATTCACGATGGCTGACAAACTAGGACGAAAAAGAAAATTCTGACCCCACAAGCAACCCTAAACAAAAAAGACAATAACATCAGTGACAAACAAGTTAGACGCCCTGAAAAGGTTCGAAAACAACATCCCCACACCAGACAGCCAGAAACAGAACATTGACGACCAGCCGCAAGCAAATACAGTCACACCCAAGATCCGTTACCCTCCAATAGTCACGCTAGGTACCCAGAACTACAGTCAGTTCACCAAGGTAGCCAAAGAGATAGGAGTGGACATTAAGATCACGTACATAACAAACGGACTAAAAATCCACACGACAAACAAGCAGGACTACGACCTAGTCCAACACTTGCTGAAGGACCTCAAACAGGAATTTCACACATACACGCTGCCCAGGGACACACCGGTCAAAGTTGTCATCAAAGGACTTCCGCCCAATTCGGCTACTGGCGACTTGGAGACAGAACTCAAATAAATGGTATTCCCAGTGACTGACGTGAGGCAATTCTCCAGGAAATTGACTGCTGACAACGTGACCCAGACTGTCACACTTCTCCCAACTTCCCAATTGACCCTAGCAAAGAGCACAGACACCAACACCATCTACCAGGTTAAAACAATCAAACATACCAGAGTTAAAATCGAACACTACATCCTACCACTTACACAGTCGTACAGTACCACAAGTTCCAAAGATATGGCCACACTAGAAATAATTTCCACAACAATCCCCGGTGCGTCAAGTGCTTAAAACAGCAGATCACCAAATACTGCCCCAAAAAAAGACACTACCACTCCTGCCCGGTGCGTTAACTGTATGGGAAGCCACACGGCAAATTACAGTAAGTGCCCGGTGTACCTAAACTTGCTAGAGAAAAAGAAGATGCCACAAGTACCCAAGAAAAATACACAGAGCAGACCCGGACCATGCCCCTAACCTCCAACACACAGAGCTATCCTCCAATGCGTGAGAGACTCGTTTCAAATCCCCCAGTACCTGAGGCGGCCAGGATCCACCGATCCTACGCCCAGGCAGTCCAGGCGAAACAGACCCACAACCCCTCACAACAAGGAAACTGTTCATCCGGTTCTGACATAAAATACCTTATCATGTTCCTCAAAGAACTAAACATCATGAAAATAATAACACACTTCAAACCTTACCTCAACAAACTCAGACAAGCAACAGATGCAACAGAGAAGATGTTCATTATGATAGAGGGAGCGACTGACTACTTTGTAAACCAGAATGACTAAACAAGACAAGACGCGGACCAAGGACATTCTACGCATTTTTATATGGAACGTGAACGGGATACTTACTCATGAACTAGAAGAACTTTTTAAAACATATGGAATAGATACAGGGTTAATTAATGACACACATCTAAATTCAAATAAGAGAACTAACTTCTCGGTTACGAACTTTACAGAAGCTATAGATGCAACGGGAAGGGAAGGGGAACCACAGTATTTATCAAAGAAAATATTCCCCACTAGCAATATCAAGCTTTGGAAAACATAGAAGCAACAGCAGTCCAAGTAGATACAAAGAGTGGAAGTATCCTCTTCGCGGCCATATATAAACCGCCGACTAAAACTCTCCTGAAACAGGACCTAGGCGAACTCACGAACTTCGACAAAATATTCTTAGCAGGGGACATGAATAGTAAACAACCAAATTGGAATAGCCGACTAACCAACAAGAGTTGACGCGCACTAAACGACCATGCACATACCAAGGGCTACACAGTAGTCAACATTTTACCCCTCGAACCCACTACAGAGACCAGACGTGATAGATGTGATCTTAAGCAATATAGGCGTGACATCAGAAGAGCTCTCCTTTCTAAAAGAACTTGACTCGGATCACAACCCTATATTGTGTGAGATCACAACGAACACTGAGATAGAGATAACGGGGCTAAAAAAAAACCCAACTTAAGTCTACAAGTGACTGGGAAGGTTTCAAAAGGACACTTAATTGAAATACTACCTGTCGATATTAACATCACGACCACCGAAGAGGCAGACACAACACTCCAGATCTTTACAAACAAAGTACAGGAGGCATACAGAACCAACACCGTAATCGAACAGGAAACTCATGACTTGCGACGCTACCGCCTAGATCTTGACTTTATTTTCGCTCAGAAAAGAGAGGCAAGGAGAGATTGGCAAACATACATAACACCGCAGCACAAAACAGCCTACAATAGACTCACAGCACAAGTGAGACATAGAGTAAAGACTATCAAATGCAACAACTGGAACACTTACATCACAGACGACGCTATGGATCCCAGCAAAATCTGGAAAATCACAAAACAACTAAAATCATCCAACAAAAAACAGTCGGTACGGGCTATACACGGGGAGCACGGTATGGCTTATACAAGCTCAGAGAAAGCGTAAGCCATAGCCGTGACACTAGAGAAACAATTCACTCCAAACCTAAACCCAAGGGACGCAGACTTCGTCAGGGACGCACAGAAAACAGTACGGGAATATCTATTTAGACCAATTGTGTCGCGGGTGGACCCAATAACACCCGACGAATTAAAATACACAATCAAACACCTCCCAGTAAACAAATCGCCAGGCCACGACAGACTAACAAACGAAACATTACAAAAACTACCACCGAGGGCACTACTCACACTACTGACAATATTCAACGCTCTACTTACACTACGTCACTTCCCAGACGTATGGAAACTGGCGAGAGTAATAACGATACCTAAACCAAGAAAGGACCCGATGTTCCCGCAAAACAGAAGGCCGGTCAGTCTCCTAACGACATCGAGTAAGCTTTTCGAGAAACTAATTTTAAAAAGGACAAATAAATTTAGCGAAGAAAATGAAGTCATCCTGAAATTGCAATTCGGCTTCAGGAAAAATCATTCGACCATCCACCCATTACTAAATCTCGCAGATAAGGCCCTTTAATTAAAATTGGACTGTAGCATTAACCGCAGGAATGAAGTTGGTGCATATTTTGTATCTGATTTTTCATTTTTATTTATCACCGCGTCTTACTACCTGTCGTTATACGCATTTACGATTATTAATGTAATCAGGTAGGGATGTGAAATTAAGCATTTAAGATGGAATATACCCCCATTTGCGCGAAAAGAGAGTGGGATAACCGTTTAGTAAAAATTTGCCTTAGTAGGCCTGACCTGGATTTGAACTCTGATCTCCCCTTCATCAGTAGACCAGTCCATCACGAGATTGACACCTTAAACCATTCGGCCACTAAAGTGGATTTGAAATGGTTCATTTAAAAAACTTTTGACACGTGTTCGGGATGCCAACAAGGATAAAGATGTTTTTTTAAATATATCAATACAAAACTAATCATAAAGTTTCAATTCTTGGATTTTATTATATTGGTCCTCCACGTTGTTCGAAATTAGTCCATCAGTTTAACGTTACTAGAGACACACGCACATACATCAAAACTGTTCTCAAGTGTTTGTATCTTCATTGAATGGGTCCGGCACATTTGACCACATAAAATATTTCACAATTTATTTTAGTCCCGTGCATAGTATGATTGTCACTCACCTCACTACGAAAAGGTCTGTAAACATTCATCATAAGTCGAGGTCATACGGGTCGAGTTTTAGACCATTTCCATGCCCTAGTCGTTTTACTACGGCAAGTTGACTGTTTTTACCATCTGTTGATTTGCGCCGTGACATCCATTTTCCAAATATTGAACTTTATGTCGAATTCCCCTCGCAACGTGTATGTCATCTTTTCAGATGCGTTCTCCCTTTTTGTTTTTTGCTTTTTTTTAACGATAAATGTGCATCGAGGCTTCTATGGCTATCGTTTCTTCTTTTGTTATTTTCTAAATAATATATCAGCTCAGACAAAAATAAAATCCTGTTTCCTTGGAGTTTTATTGAGTCTTTTCCCAAAAACACAATTTTAAACTTCATAGAAAGTACCTTTAAAAATACAAATATATTTCTTCTTCACTGTTAACAATTAATTAATTATAATGATATCTATAGAAATGTACACCTATAGTTCACATTGTTTAACCTATGGATACATGAAAGTAGATCTGATAACTTTTCTAGCGGCCAAATAATCCCCCTCCTATTAAAATTGTATCGTAGTATCAAGTTATTTATGATATTTTCATAATTACATTTTGAATTTTATAATTTTGACCTTGAATATTTATTTTGCCCTTTTTACAATGACTGAACGTGACTTCCAAACCAAGTCGAGTATGGAATCTACACAACACCCATTTCACTAGCCGTTGGTTCATCACTTTCAAAAAAAAAAAAGAACCAATTTAACGAATGATAAATGTTTCGACCATATCTGGAAACCTTAAACCAACATATACCGAGTAAGATAAGAAATAGGGCATCAACAACAACCTCATATGATATGTATTTTAATTGAACTGGTAATTTTTAGAAATAGAATAATATTATCGTTTTTATTGCATTTACATTAATCCCAGCACCGTTAAACACGCGAACTTTCAACAGAAGTTCAAATAGTCCGGTTTTCAGGCGGAGGGGGAGTCTAGTTTTGAATCCAGGCCGGGTATATTGAGGTTATTTTATTCCTAAATGTTTTCCCACTCTTCCTCCACGAAAATGCGGGTCCATTTCCTTAGAATTATTTCTTACTCATCCCTAATTACAATTGTGTGAATATGTGGAAATCCCTAAAGGGTGTTAAGACACGTTGCAGAGAAATCCACAAACAGGATCATTCACAATATACATTTAATCTAGGAAATGTGGGTGCATTTCCTCTATAATTCTTCCTTCCGTATCTTTACTAATTAGTTTGATAAAATTTCTTATCTTTGAAGGGTAAGGAGATGCATAGCAAAAATAATAATTGTGATTAGTTATGTATGGTCCGACAGCTTTGGCCTTTCGGTAGCATGTCTGTGTACTGATCTAAGGGCCCCGAGCTCGAATCCCGGCATGGTCAAAAAATGTTTTATTGGTGAAATGTGGATTTACGCTTTCACCTAGATTAATTAAAATCCGGGGGCTGAATATGGTGTATTTTATATATTTAAGTTAGTTTATAAGTCATGTGCTGATATAATAATTCGGTTAATAAATTGCACGTTAAATACAAAAAATAAATTTTAAAATAATAAACTGGTTCTTTATTAAATTTGTGCTGTGCACCCTCTTAACAAATAAAAAAAATCCTTTTTAAACTCTTCACTATAATTTATCAGTAATATGTTTGTTAACTTTAGATGTCTCTAGCGGTCGGGTGCCCGGTAGTTCTCAGGGCACGTCCAATGGCTGCCCCCGACGCTACCGCCCCCTCACCCCTGTCAAGAGTTGACTTGGGGCCGTATCGATTCTGGGGACGCCTGCCGCCCCCACAATATCAGTATTGAATGTGTTCTCTCGTTCGTCCAGTCGTCAAACGCGTTGCCCTGTGTTCAGACTTTGAGATTAGACTCGCTGTTGATAAATTGACCATGCGAAGAGGATATTATCTTGGGTTACGGATACAGTCGTGTATAAATACATAATAATTACATTATATACATATACATTAAAATGAAACTAAAAAAGATAGGGTGTAATTAGTTTGGCTGTATAGAACTATCTGAAAATACGGACGGAGTGTAATTAGGTGGGCTGTATAGAACTATCTGAAAATAGGGATGGGGTGTAATTAGGTGGGCTGTATAGAACTATCTGAAAATAGGGACGGGGTGTAATTAGTTTGGCTGTATAGAACTATCTGAAAATAGGGACGGGGTGTAATAAGGTGGGCTGTATAGAACTATCTGAAAATAGGGACGGGGGGTAATTAATTGGGCTGTATAGAACTATCTGAAAATAGGGACGGGGTGTAATTAGTTTGGCTGTATAGAACTATCTGAAAATAGGGACGGGGTGTAATAAGGTGGGCTGTATAGAACTATCTGAAAATAGGGACGGGGTGTAATTAAGTGGGCTGTATAGAACTATCTGAAAATAGGGATGGAATGTTATTAGGTTGACTGTATAGAACTATCTCTAGACAGGGATAGGGTGTAATTGGGTGGACTATAGAACTATCTATAAACAAGGATAGGGTGTAATTAGGTGGACTATATAGAACTATTTCTAGGCAGGGATAGGATGTAATTAGTATAATGTATATACCTATCTTTAGACAGGGATAGGGTTTGATTAAATTGACTTTATATTATTATTATTATTATTATTATTATTATTATTATTATAAGCTCCGCGTCTTACTACCCGTTCGGGCTATATGCTCTTACGCTAATGTGTAATGGTAGAGGGATTGTGAGATTAAATGGAGTTACCTACAGTTTAACGTGGAATCCGAACCACGGTGGAGGCCTGGCATTCTTCACATTCACAAGTTGTGATTAATACACGTCTTGTCAGAGGTGAAAGAAGGGTTTGACAATCAAATAAATATGTGCCGGGACCGAGTATTGAACCACAGATCCCATTAGTGGACTTTATAGAACTATCTCAAGATAGGGATATGGTGTAATGAGGGGTAATGGATAGAACTAGCTCAAGTTAGGTAAAGGTAGAATACTTATATAAGTTTTGCAATAAACATTCGAGTTCCTAGTGCCATTGAGTAGGTAAGTATAGTTGTATAGCTAGTTCCAGGTTCGATTTTCTTGTTTAAGTGTCATATTTTAATCATATTTAATCTTATTGAAAATAAATAAATATGGAATTAAATATCTAAAATACATAAAGTTAAAATGCTAGGGTTGATTATAGGGTATTTAAACGTGAACACCTACTTAAAAGAGCACATCCTCACTTTTCGGTATTTCTTGTGAGAATGGTTAGGTATGAATCTCCAAAAACTAATAAAACCTATCCTCATTTAACTATCGTAAAAGTTTTTTTTTTGCGCAACGCGTCTTTCAAACCGTCCCAATTATTCATATATTTACACTGATAAGATAGGAATGAGGAAGTTAGAAGTCAGAGGAAATATAGCTGAATTTTCTAGGAGTTAGTGTGAAAAACGATTTAGGGAAAACCACCTTTACTATACTTGAACGAGTTTCAAACCCCATAGTCCCAATCACCAGTATTCCAGTCAAATGCAAGAATTATTCGTACCCTTGTCAAATATTGACTATAATTGTTAGGGTGAGGCTAGTTCTATGCTTATTGCTAGGCCTATGCGAATCCAATATTTTCAATTTACAATCGAATCTGTGTTTTTGCTAACTCGAATCGAATATACATCGATTAATTTAAAACACCAATTTTTCGAAACAAATCCAAATTTAATATTAGGACAAATTGTATACATTTTTGCTTTGAGTCCTATAATATATACTGTTTAAATAGTGAACAAATTATAGATATAATATTATGAAATTCGTAAATTTCTAAGCTCAAGTCAAATAACGAATCCAAACTAATTTATTTAGAGATTTAATTTTCTCTAAAATTTGACTTTTATACTCGAATTTCTAGTTATAGTTTATTGAATCTGAATCTGAGACCTATTTGTATTCTTTACAGATTTACCTATCCTAATAAATCTTAATCTCTAAACACCAACATTTCGCGTTTCAACGCCAATAATACATGGTAAAATGTTATAAATGTCGACCGAAAAATATGCATTTTATTGCTTTAAAAAAATATGTAAATTTATTTTAGCACAGCGTCCTACTGCCTGTTCGGGTTATACGCATATGTACTAATTACGCTAATGAGCTTGGGAAGGAAAGGTTGAATTCAGAGGAAGTGTACCCGCATTTGTGCGGAAGTAGAATGCAAAATAATTTTGGAAAACCCCCCCTCAGTACTTCCGATTTGAATTCGAACCCTTATCTTCCTGAGATCGACAGTCTAGTCTATCATTAGAGTGACGCCTTAGACCATGCGATCACCGAAACGGGTATATCTTTCTTTTCTAAAAGGCCTTCACTATGAACATTACACACCGTAAGTTGGATGTTTAGAGAAATAAACCTTACCTCATCAAAGATCTGAGCAGAATATTTCTCCGCTGATGAACCCATTCAATGCATGACGTAAGAATCGAGAGGGTTGGGTGCCGCGTTACATAATATCGTCACATTTTCATTCCCCCACCCCCTAGTTCCCATAGCAGCGAGACAGGATTCCTCGTTCTCGTCATTGCTTTAGGTTCGCAGCAGCTCGCCCCAGATACGTACAGGCAGTAGAATCCTCGCAGATATCGGAAAAGAGAAGAAACTTTGATCACTCTGGCACACTGAAATTGTGTTTTGGCCAGTTATAACACTTTTTTAATATCAAGGTTACGGATGATCAATCGTCTCTGTGAAAAACTTTGGAAATGACCCATGTATAGGTCATAACTAAGCTGAGGGGAAGAGTAACATTTTCGTTAAGTTTTACCTAACTTTTAAAAAATAATTCCAGCTTCCGTAAATGTGAAACTTCGCTAGTAAAAAAATATATTTAAATACTCTTTTATTTTCATTTCTTTTTATTTGGTGTTGCTACGTAGAAAAAAAAAGTACAATGTGCCGCACATACCTTCTCTCTCCTTTAGTTTAAAATAAGTACATTTAGACTACTAAAAAGTCTTGAGATTTATGAAAACTAAATAGTTTACATTGTTGCAGAATCACTTCACCATAGAGCATAAATGAATAGTAAATAGTACTATATAAACATTTAGAAAAGAGGAACATCTTTGTCAATCAAAGAACATAACAATATTTTATTATTATTAGTATTATTATTATTAGCACCGTGTCTTACTACCCATTCGGGTTATACGCACCTACGCTAATGTGTAATGGTAGAGTGATTGTGAGATGAAATGGAGGACCTACAGTTTAACGTGAGATCCGAACCACGGTGGAGGCCTGTAGGCCTGGCATTCCCCACATTCACAAGTTGTGATTAATACACGTCTTGTCAGAGGTGAAGGAAGGGTTTGGCAATCAGAGAAGTCCTTCACCTTACCCCTAGATCGCCAGGTCACCAACACAGCAATACATTTCAAATATTACCAAAGGTCTTCGTATATAAGTTATATATGCTATGTATATTTTTTTGTAGCTCAGAAACTATTGGTTTTATACAGATGTATTTCAAATAACATATTTTTATTATTAATAGACCTACGGCTTTACAATGATGAGTTATTTCGTATCTTAACGGAGATATGATCAACATTAAACATTTTTGCTAATGTAAAGTGTCTTTAAAGTCATTTTTATTGAAAAATGAGAACTGCCATTTTGTTTGTAATGTCAAACAATGCCTAGATACAAAATTTAATCAAAATCATTAAAGCAATTTTGTGAAAATAGTTTTTTCTCTTTTTTTTTTTTACCCTCCAGTAAACTACCCTTTAGTTTTATGATTATATATCTAATTCTAAAAATCCCTGAGGGAACTTTATGAAAACTCTAGAAACCAAATTTTCGTCTGATCGGTATAATTGTTTCGTCTCTACGCCGAGATACAGACAGACGGCACCACGAAAACAGTTTTCGCTTTCAGCTGATCATGAAATGTGGACATTTATCAAAATCTCGGGTTCCAATTCTCTCTCCGAGGGGTCGAGGGCAAGTAAAACTCTCATGACAAAAATTAGGAGTAATTGATATGCATATTACAATAGCAACATGATTTATAACCTTGGGTTAAACTTTGTTTTCAATTGGTGAATGGGTTTAAGTTCAAGTTATGTAGTGCACCACTACCCACTATTTTTTTCAACGTAATCATTTTAAAACATATTTCAGCCCCTATGCGGCTACGTGAATATTTATGAAAATATTTTGACTAATAAATTCTATTCGGCTTTGCTTTGAATACACACCTTTCGATTTTATTTGAAACGTTAATGCCATATAATTTGAAATGATTAAAGCCTTTGGTACGCAATTATAAATAATTTGCATTATTTAATTGCTTTATTTGTTTGTAAACTAAACGATTGCTGAACACGTTATATCACGGATTCAGGATTACAGCAACGAGATCGTTAAAGGAGTAGTGAAACTACCCGCTCTACTTGAGGAATAAATAAGTTGCTTTCTACTTAATGTCACGGCGCCAGGATTACATCGAGGAAATTATCAAAGAGAAGTGCTATGACTTTCTAAACTTGGGCGGCAAACAGTTTTGCTCTACTCGGCACTTCTTGGGTGTTTTTTAGTTACACTAATGTTTAGGCCTGTCTACGACCGGTTTATTATAATATTACCCAACATAACAAAACCTAACCGTCAATAGATAACCATATGGAAACTTAAGATTTATTTGTAAAAAAATACATTTCTCTCAGTTATTATGTAAGAGCGGATTAAGTGAAAGTGAACTAAATTATATTTTTATTAAATAAATAATTCGAAAAATGAATGGATCAATTAGGTTATGTGTCGTGGTCTATGCTATAGATGTGTATTCAGCTTTTAGTTCATTTAAGTGATTAATGAAGGGTGTGGAAAGACACACATAGATCAGCAAATTAAATAATTGGATTGTAAAAGGTATTAACCTACCAGTGTTTCTTGGAAGACAAGTAAATGACTGAACATTGCACAAATAGCATACCTAACGAAATCGCCCTTTATTGATAAACAAACGCGAGATAAACTAGCTGAGATACAAATTATCTCACTACTTTAAATCTATTAGTAGGTGACCTGGCGGTCTAGGGGCAAGGTGTCAGACTTCTGTGCTGGTGGCCGGGGTTCAATCCTCGGTCCCGGCACAGATTTAACTGATTACCAAATCCTTCCTTCACCTCTGACAAGACATCTTGTGAATGTGGGGAATGCCAGGCCTCCACCGTGGTTCGGATTCCACGTTAAACTGTAGGTCCTCCATTTAATCTCACAATCACTCTACCATTACACCTTAGCGTAAGTGCGTATAACCCGAACGGGTAGTAAGACGCGGTGCTAATAATAATAATAATAATTATTATTATTATTATTAAATATATTGAAACGTTTAGTTTTTTTCCTAGAGATAATTTTAAAACTTATAATTCCAAAATTTAAATAAATTTAAAATACCTTCGTTTACCTTGATAGGTAGCAAACTTACCTTACACATTTCCACTATGGTGTCGCTTTTAGGATAAACCCATACTGTAGTCCGTCAGGTTACCGCTCACTGTAAACGAAGTTTTTTTTAATAGTTTTTTTTACATTTAGTCATACATTGTATATTTTCAAAATTAGTGACTCACACTTTATAGTTTTAATTTTTTTTCTGTGGCCTTATTATTAATCCAATTTTTCTTGTTTAGTTACTAACAAAATTTAGAAATCTACTTGTATATAATACGAGTATGTTCCGAGTTAAATGTTGATAAACTTGTCCACTTCTAGATGACTTCCAACCTTCATGAAACTCAGATTTTCTTTATCGGCTCTCCGTTTCAAAATGATACCGCCGGTTTTCTCTAAAGTAAACTAGAAAATGTTTCAGAATAAATTAGCAACATATCCTTTTTCATTCCAACTAAATCTTGCCTCGGAGATGCGCCTTTGTTGTCATCACGTGTTATTTTAAATTTAATATAGTTTTGTGTTGTGTGTAAACCGAACATGTAGTAAGATGTGATACACACACACACACACACACCACATCTTACTACCTGTTCGGCTTATACACAACACAATATATATATATATATATATATATATATAATAGAGGCTTTAGATGGTTTTACTAAAACCAAATGATACAAAGTATATTTTGTTACCCGCTCTCGGTGGCGTAGTTGGCTAACGCGCTAGTCGTGTTGAGCTCGACTGCTGAGGACGGGGAGATTGAGGTTAGAATCTCGGTCGGTTGAACTGGGGGTGGTTTTTCCTAAATGGTTTTCAACTCTCCCTACACGCAAATGTGGGTTCACTTCCTCTAATTAATTCTTCCCCATTCCTAATCCACTAGTGTAATTAGTACCCAAAGCGTATAAACCGAACGGGTAGTAAGACGGGGTACTAAATAATAATAATAAGAATAATACTAAATTTTGTTCGACTGATTTTGATAGTCAATATTGAGAAAATTATAAAATGTACTACATTAATTTCTAATCTCACACTTGTATTTCTCTGTTTTGATTTCTTTATTCTTTATAAAATAAGAAATGATATTTGGGTCATTTCTTTATTTACTAATAGGTTTTTGTTTTTTAGTTATAAAAATTAGCACACACAAACATATTCATGGAATTAAATTAATATATAATTGACATAAACATAGCTCATAACTTTAAATAAATACATTTTTTACTGCGTGTTTTACTACCTGTTTGAGCTAGTAGGATTTAATTACATTAATTGATAATGTTGAAGGCATTTTTAGAGGAAACTTATGCACATTTATTAGGAAGAAGATAAACCAATTATTAAAAATTACCCTTGATACACCCAGCTGAGATTCGATCCGCGACCTCCTTATCACTGGCAAGCCAGACTAAATGAACTAGCGTTTAATTCGTGTGCCCACCGGTGTGTGCAATACAATATTTATATACGGATGACGAATATTGTATCTACCCACATTAAAGAAACAGTGAATACCAGATGATTTAGGAATTTTTGTTTGACAGCATAATTTGGAATCTAAAACTGGAATAATTTAATGGTAACATTTTTTTTTTAGTACAGTGGCTAACTACCTGTTTAGGTTAAATGCCTATGTACTAATTACAGTAATGTTTTAGTGATGAAAAGGTTTGCATTTAGAGGAAGTGTACCCGCATTTGCGTGGAAGAAGGGTGGAAAGACACCTTCAGTACAAGTCCACCCGACAGGGATCAAACCTTGATTTGAAAATCTATTATATTGTGAGAGTGAAAACTTAGACCATGCGGTCACTGAAGCGGGAAAACGGTTGATTCCGTAAAAAAAAAAACCTCATCCACAATATAAATAATTCTAAGCGTACAAAACTTGGATGAAGGCATAACATTCAATTGGAGTGGGTTATACATATTCCTTTTTTGTTCTCAAGAGAAGCTTATTTCAGGGCAACTCTTCCATCTTTCCAATGTTGCTCACTCTTTAAGTCAAGATGTTGCTCTTCTGGTCTTTCATCGCTTGAAGGGCTCAAAATTGAAATTGTTTGATAAAGTACATATTAAGTTCGAGAAGTCTTCCCATAGTGGCAAGGAAGGAGAATAATGGTGTTTGGGGGCGCTGATAAACACGAGTCTGTTCAACAGTAGGCGTTTTTACGTTATTAAATTCACAACTAAATAAAATGTTCTTAATTAATTTTATTTAGAGCTTATGTTTTACTATATATGCTCTTTAAATGCTTACTTAACGAACTTGATCAATTTTACCATTCGTCTCGTATCGTAAACTTTCTTAAAATCAGTAAATTAATGTGTTTGCTCTAATCTAGCAACTAAATATCTATTAAGAGCTGAACCTAAGAAGCTTATGGCGTACCATTCAATGTTTTCCATTATTGTTACAATTCTAGATTTTCTTTGGAAAGAAAGGATTTTTCGAAAAATGAGCTTCGCAACATTTTTATGGACGTATTTTTGCAAAACATTTCTTTGACCAAATACTTAACCTTAAATATAAATGTAACAAATAAACGTCAATTCTACCTATTAGTATGAGCAAACATTGAAAGATATTCCACATTAGGTCATTCACATTTTAAAGAAATAAGTTTTTATATTTACTAGTCAAACTTTCACTTCTCAAATTATTGGGACAAAATATGGCATTCAACTTTTACTTTAAGAGTGAATCTGTGAATGATATATTACTATATTCGCAAAGTGCTTCCAGACCAATTTTACTTGCTTCCTCTGTACACTTACCATTTGTAGGGTGATAATATTAAATGGTTCAAGCCAGTAGTGTTTTTCAGTCATGGACAACGCTAAGTCGGCTTCTCAAATGTTCGCTGTGCATTGGATATGAAGGTGAAGTCTGAAGAGAGATCTGTCGAAATGTTTGCTAAAAATATTGTTCATTAAAAGTTCAGTGACGTGCTGGGCATATTTAATGTGAAACAACTAAACAAGGCTTAATTAATTTATAGTTATCATAAATTAATAATGAGGCTATTTTATTGATATGCTTTGTCAATTGTTATTTTTCTACCAGAGTAAATTTTCAAATTAATTGAAATATTAAAATGTAGCTCGTACGTCTTTAAAAAAGGGGGGCGGGGGTGAAAGGAGACGCGAGAAATAACTACTCTTTTTTTGCAGTTTTTATATATTATATAATTTTTTTTGACAGAATAAATAAAATATTGTTCCAGTAAAAACATAGTTTAATTTTCTTCACATGGTGACCTCAACAGTATTTTAATATCCATCAAGGGTGTCCTGGAATTTAATTACAACTTTTTTCCTTTAATTAAAAATATTCCCATATAATTCTATTTTTGTGGCATATATTCAATAACTGTTGATATCACCATGCGAATAAAATTAAACTCTCTTTTTACTGGAGCAATATTATTTTCTAGTTTGTCCAAAAAAATATTTAGCTATAAAAACTCGCGCCACCTTCCACCCCACCCTTAAAGGTACAACCATGAGTCGTATATCATTTGAGAAATCTTTTATCAATGTTACCAACTTAAAATGTATTTAGTGTTTTCCTGTCAGATTATAAATAAACAAAGTAAATAAGATGGCGTATTAGGGTCTTAAAGGAAGCCGCTGCTGATGGGGCATGCTGGGGGACTTAATTTGGGCAAGGCAGCAGACCTGTCGAAATATGGAACAACATAATATATTCTGATACGATCCTCGGCTGCATATAATTTTATTGAGTTCTCTGCGTTGTGATGAACACAGGACATGCCATATGGACTAGAGATATATAAATCCAATTTATTCACTTCTTTCTTGTCCCTTGTTACTATGCGGTGTGTATCGGAGCGTATTTGATTGTGTTATTCAACCCAACACACTCTAGTCTCCAGTTTCTTACCCAGCGGGTAATGAGCACATGTAGTCTTGTCGGTAAACCTCGCGGTGGTTTCACTTTCCTATTAAATGTCTCTCTTTACACCACGGAGTGTGAGATTCGTATACAGGGAAGCTTTGGTTCAACTTTTTTTTGTAAGTGGTGCGATTGTTTTGTTAGGTCAGTAAATCAAGTTTTGTTTCTAATGGTTACCTAATTAAGAAATGGTTGATAATTAGAACTCTCAGTTTTGTTGGCGGAACAAAAAAAAAACTGGCTAGTTCACTTCCGAGGTAATAGAAATGACCTACGGACTAATAATCTCAACATTTCAAATTCTATCTAGGAATATAATTTTATTTTAACAGATTGTCTGTGTCCTAGGAATAGGAGAGCTAAAATGATACACATCTAACAAGCTTTGGTCCGTTAATTGTAAAATGTTGCTCAAGGTCATTCGATAATAAAAATTCTATGATTATCTACATCTACACTCTTATAATATTATAAAGAGGAAAGATTTATTTTTTATTTTTGTAATGGATAAACTCAAAAACTACTGAACCTATGTTAAAAATTCTTTCACCAATATAAAGCTACATTATCAGTGAGTAGCATAGGCTATATTTTATTTTGAAAATTTAATTTATTCCTCATAAAAATGTCGATAGTTTTACACATGGTATAAAAATTTGCCTAAAAATATGCTTCCTCCGCGTGCGCTGCAAAAACTATTGGTATTACATAAAAAATACCATACATATTGAACGTTCTCACTAATGTGAACAAAAAAAGCCCGCGAGACAATATATGTAATTATTATAGTTATGTTACAATAAACGTTTTTTGTTGAAATTAGTCAACTAAAACACGGATGCGAACAAAAAGTGATTATATCTGTATCATGATATGAATCCTTATCCAAATCAATTATTTAATTAAAACCTTGATCTCCCCGTCATCGGCAGTCCAGTCTACTGCAAGAGCGTTGTGTTAGACCACGCAACCACTGAAGCGGGTGTGATGGGCAGCTATTAAGCTATACATAGTGATTCAAATTATATTAAATCGTTTCAATTGACGATTTATAACGGGTCAAACTTGCTATTTTGTACTTTTTATATATCATTGTCAAGATAAAGTAATTGATGTATGGGGCTTAAATTTAGTTTAACTAGACATTACCTGTTTCGCTGGTCGCATGGTCTAAGGTACTACTCTCGCAGTAGACTAGACTGCCAATGATGGAGAGATTCAGGTTCGAATCTCGGTTGAGTGTACTAAGGTTTTTTTTTCAAAATGGTTTCCACTCTTTCTCCGCTAGAATGCAGGTACACTTCCTATAAATATAACCTTCTTATTCCCTATAACCAATAGCGTAACTAGTACTTAATCCCATAATCCGAACGGGCAGTAAGACCCGGTGATAAAAAAATAGACATTCATATGAGATGTACACAATGAAATCGTTTATAAAACTGATGGCAAAGAATTTTTTTTTATAAGTGGTAGAATTACATCATTTTAACCATACATAAATATGGTTTTTTTTAAACCCCAACAATTTGATTTTTTCTCATTTTTTAAGATAAAATGTCGTTATTTTGAATTAATTTGTTTATTTCTAACAACTTCACTCGTTAATTTGATTACTTTGTCCGAATTGATCATAGTTTTTTTTTATTGAAATGTCTTGTTTTGACTGTCCCAATTATATAGACAACAAACAGTGAGTAGCAGAACATAATGTCAGGCCAAGATGTTGCTGGAAAGGGCTGGGACACTGCTACTTGCAATCTTTTCCAAAATAATACCCCTACACCCACTTATGTTTAATTCCCTACCAAAACTTTATACATGCAATAAAGCTTAATCATTCTTGCTATCGAATGGACCTTAAAAACGTATAACATCCTGTCACCTTGATAAATAATTTTGACGTTTGTCAAACTGTCGTAGCTGGTTTTAGAGGCAGATAGAAACGAAACAAAAAAAAAATTATCTCTCAGAAAAGGCAAAATGTATTGTTGTAAACTTTATTTTAGCTATATCATAATAGGTCAAATTAAGGGATTCCTGCTCATAAAAAGGACTTCTTTTCCAGCGTGATGTGGGCTCTACTCATTTACGTCAATAAACTTTCGTTTGCTTTGTGTTGTTGGAATCATGGACATCATATCTCAATTAAGTTACGTTTTAATGTGGAACTAATATTATTATTACTATTAGATTTATTGAGCTGTACTTTTACCTTAAACGAAGAGCCAAACTCATATAGTTCTTTAAGGAACTTTAAATATATAAGGTTTTAAACTATATGGTCTTCATTTTAAAACCACCTTTTATTTTCAATTGTTTTTATATACATTATTTTAATAGTTTTTTTTTTGTTCCAACTTAGTGTCTCCCTTTACTATTTTAAATTGTTTTTCTAACTATGATTATTTTCTCCTGTGTAATTCTGTAGTTTATCGTTGTCTTGTGTATTTGTCAGTTCTGTTCTTTTATTGGTCTTGCGAGTGTTGATCAGCACTGTAATAAGGGAAATTAAAATTTAACTATTGGTTTTAAAGTTATTAGTTTCTTAATGTATCTGTTGTTTTAATAATCTAACTAAGAGCTGTGTGGTAATAGTTTAAAATGTTTTAAGGTTATTAATATGCCCATATTTAATTTTTATTTAGCAATTATTAATCTTACTTCTCGTTTGGGTTGCACGCTTATGTACTAACAACACTAATGGTTTTAAGGATGAGAGGTTATATATAGGAAGTGTACCTGCATTTGCGTGAAGGAAAAGTGGAAAACCATTTTAGAAATACCGCCCTCAGTACACCTGACCGAGATTCAAACCTCTATCTCTTCGTCATCGGAAGTCTAGTCTACTGAGAGAGTAGCGCTTTTAGAGCATGCGGCCATCGAAGCGGGTAGTAACCCTCATATTTTTCTATCGTTTAGAAGGGTTAATGCATGGCAAACAGGTCACCCTTTTTAATTTAGATTGAGAAGGGAGTAAATTGTTTTATGTGTTTGTTGTAATGATATGGAATTATACATCTCAATAATGTATTATTCATATCTTTATTCAACATTACGATATTTTAAATGAGCGTGGGTAGTAAGATTTATTTGTGTTAAGTTGCAAGCTGTGGCGACATCCTTCTACATCTCTGTTTAAAAAGACAACGCAGTTTTGTGAACAGAAATGCACCTGGATGACCACACCTTTTTTCTTTTAGGAAGCTTCGAGAAGGAAATGTCGCTTGATATACCCCTTCAGGGTACGCATATGTTCACTTTCCTTCCTGACGAGGAGCCGTATAGGTGGAGTCTATGACATCTTAATCTGTATTATAGAGTTTACGTGTCGGGAATGATCATGCAAATAAAGTATTAGTCGGGTTTTTATTAAAATCTACAACGTGTGAAATATCTAGCAAAAAAGTGTTTATTTACTTATAATTAAAAAACTATAAAACACCAGAAATTTTAATTTATAAAATAAGACATCATCCCTTTTTAATTAATTATACAGAACAGCAAACTTGGACCCAATTCAATCGTTATATCAAATATCAGCCTAATGGTGGCGTACAAACATTAATATATCAGGCTAGCGCTTTTAAACGTTACAATGTGTATATATTTATAACATATGTGTTGGCAATCAAAGGTGTAACTATTATTCTATCTTTTATACTAGCTCACTTATAATATGCTACACTTTTGATTTGAAAATTCAATTTTTCTGATTCTTTTCTCGTTTCAATGCGAGTCTTATTTTTGAGGTGAAAAGGCTGTTTCTTGTCACAGTACCCGACCAAAATAAATCCCACCCCCTTCTCTCTCTCTCTTTCTCCATCTGCACTAATTCAGTATGGATGGAGCGCAGCGCTGTCGCAATTGGGTCGCGCTTCGTTACCCAAGGATTACGGCGTTGTTCTTTATTCCCCGTCTTCCCTTTTCGTTCCACCCTCTTCATTCCCTTTATTCGCCGTTCCCTCGTCTCTCAACAGTGCAGCAACTGTCTCTGTTTGACTGGCACATCTTCTATAACCCCGTCCCCGCGCAACACCTTCTACGGCACCTCGTGAATCGTGGGGAGGATTCCATTTCCTCCCCTGCGACAGCAGATTACATTGTTCACCTACACTGCTATATTAAGTGGATTTGTAGTGTACTTTCGCTTTACGTCACGTCTCGCGATTACATCAAACACATGCTAACACCTATTTGAAAGGAGGGGAAATTTCCACAGCCTACCTCTTCCAAACACCATGTTGCAGTGAAATTGTCGTCCTTCCGTTTGGCGGGGGTGGAGCTCAATCCACTGGGATTGGTTAGTCCCAGACGTTAGCTCAATGTGTCTTATAACACCACGCTGCTCTCTCAACAACGTACAGACCCGCCAAGAGATGGCCGAGGTGTCTTAATACTTCACTTGGTTACCGTTTACGGCTAGTATGTTGTCATAATCTTAGTCGGGTGCGTTTAGGGACAATTTTCTACTTGTAATTTATTATTTTTCCTGTGGTTATCTCATCTGTTCTACACGTTAAGGGGGCCGCCTTTGTAACGATATATAGTACAGGACTTTTAGGGTTTGACCCGGACAAAATTAATAACAAAATTAAACATTTCGGAATGTATTCAGTATATGTCCCTCTACATTCTCTGAAAATCCCCAAGCTTTCCCATTCCGGAAAAATCCGCCATCTTTGAAAGAAAAACCGCAATTGTAAGGTTTAACTTAAAATTAAATATCTCGAGATTCGTTATTCATACAGAGGCCTAATTTATGTCAACGTATCCCTATTGAATTCCTGTATAATAAATATATATCATGGTGATGTAGGTCTACGAGTAGCCTAAATAATATTATATATAGTAAAAAAAAATCTAGTTATAGCTAATACTTTACAATTTTTTTAATTTTGCGGCGTTATTTGTGTTCTTATGAAACTTTTACCTGAAATAAAAGTTGTAGAGCGTACGATGCCGTATCTAAATCCTATATGTTAATTGTCTCTATGTTAAGGCGGTCACGATGCTCAGGCGTTCATCCGGCCCGACGTACGGCGGCCGGTTGCGATTTGGGCCTTCGCACGTTTCATATAAACGAGCACTAGACTTTGCCACCTGCCGGTACTGACAGATCTCTAAAATACCCAGTAGGGGCGCCTCCACGGGGTGGCCCCTGGGCAATGTGACGGACGTTGGGGTCCGGCATAGCTAAGACCCAGACAAGGTAATCTGTGTCTGAGGAGCGGGGCTTATCGACACACCCTAAGCGGTTGGTAGTGCGTACCCTTGTAGCGGGGATAACTGATCAGGGCACCTCCTCGAGGTCCCCGCTGGGCAACTCCGGACAGCCAGTTTCAAAGAAAGTGCTGAGGGGGCGACAGCCAAGATGGTGTGTGACACAGAAAGTATTGGGATTTTTGAGAACACTTTATTTAAATGCTGTTATGTGGTGTAACTGAACATAAATTTTAATGTATTGATCCAATATATTCCACACTTACTTCAATAATCTTCTAGCTGAAATAAAATAAGCGCCAGTTGCGCTTCATATTCAGAATAAAACCTACTGTTACCTAGCAAGTTTCTGAGTGAATAGCTATAAAATAAAATATAGGTTTTTTATAAGCCAACCATAATTATTTACATTAATACAATATTAATTGCAACTATAATACAAAAATAACACTTTATCATTTAATATAAATGATAATTTCTGCTCCTTCAAATCAAGGTGCGCCTATCATTGTCCAACTTCTCTAAAAAATAGATGTTATTTTTTTCTTATTTCAAAATTAGGTGTGACTAATTAGCACTTTGCTTGGTTTGTTTATGTAATAATAGTTTTTTTCTCCTATGGGTCTAGTATTGAGTTTTTTCTACTGTTAGTCTATGTTCGAGATCAACACCACATAATTAATTTAAGATAAACTACAATATTAAGGAATGTTTTATTATACTTGTTAAAAATCTCTCAATTTTTTAAAATCAAAAGTGTTTGTCTGGCTCCATATGGTTCTCATTAATTTTTCTTTCTCATATGGGTTGTAAACGTTTGGTGCAAACATAACCAGAATAATTTCACTATTTCCTTATATTGTTCATGTCGTTGCCACAAACATTTATGCAACAAGTGCCATCCGTCAATACTATACTTACTGTAAGTTAGTGCGGACGTTATCCGACAATCAACTTGCTGGTCGGCAGTAGCTCTAGTATTGCCTTCCTATATCCTTTTCTGAGAGCTCAGTCTTTGCAGAGGGATTGTGGCCATGCTTCAAGTTCAAATTGGAGATTTGTTTCTAGCTCTTCGTCATATCTAATCACACACACCATTACACAACTTTATCTCAAGGAGATTTTCCAATTCAAACAACAAATCCAGACTCATATTTTTGCTATCCAAACATTTAAAGTTTAGGGGAGTTAAGGTTCTCTAAGCGGAAACAGATTCTGACACACTGATTGTTTCTAATGGAATCCAAGCGGCAAGGTATGGAAATAAATAAGTGATTGTAGGATAAGATAATGATATACTAGTTATTTTTATTGCAATAGCTGGATCAAATACGTTCATGTTAATACCAAGTAAAGGCAATCGTCCTCAAAAATATTCAGTAGTCAATTATTGATTATTTGGGTGAGATGAAAAATTATTTACTATTCATACATGCATTCATGGGATGTACATCCATTATACATGCCATGGGTAAACTACAACAAGCCTTTGATAAAATGAAACTTGATAAAAATATACAGATATAAGTGGTCATATGTTATCACAGTTAGGTGTTGTAAGGCGGGAAAGTACAGATACGCTCAATGAGTCGCGTTATAAAATGTACCTGAATAATATTGCCAAATAACGAATATACATAGAGTTCAAACTAGAATCACTTCCTCCAACTTCAGACGCTGCAAGACAACACACATTACATGTTTACCTACAAGTACAAATATGAAGGCATGTGAAACGATCCACTGGAATGGGGATGAAAATAAATAATGGCCAATTTAAACCTATTCCAACCTTACAAGAACCAGCACCACATAATTATTTTTGTGCCTACTGTTTTGCAACTGTAAAAAGGATGTGATAGCCGAAGTTGTGGATGTTTAAAAGATAGCCGGATGTGTTCCAACATGTGCGTTTATTTTTCTGGCTATGGTTGCACCAAACTTTAAACAAACCTTAAAAGAAAGCGAAACTAACAAGGACAATCTTGGGCCAGACAAAAAAAAATTGATTAAAACATGGATAAATTTTTAACAGGTATAATAAAACATTCCTTAATATTTTAGTTTATCTTAAATTAATTAAGTGGTGTTGATTTCGAACATAGACTAACAGTAGAAATAACTCAATACTAGACCCATAGGAGAAAAAAAAAACAATTATTACATAAACAAATCAAGCAATGTGCTAATTAGTCACACCTAATTTTGAAATAAGAAAAAAAATAACTTCTATTTTTTTTTAGAGAAGTTGGACAATGAAAGGCGCACCTTGATTTGAAGGAGCAGAAATTATCATTTATATTAAATGATAAAGTGTTATTTTTGTATTATAGTTGCAATTAATATTGTATTAATGAAAATAATTGTGATTAATTTATTTTAAAAAACGTACTTTTCATTTTATAGTTATTCACTCAGAACCTTGCTAGGTAATAGCAGCTATTATTCTGAATATGAAGCGCCGATGGATTTTATTTTATTTTAGTTAGAATATTACTTTATTATTATTATTATTATTAGCACTGCGTCTTAATACCCGTTCGGGTTGTACGCACTTATGCTAATGTGTAATTGGTAGAGTTATCGTGGGAGCCGAACCACGGTGGAGGCCTGGCATTCCACACATTCACAAGTTGTGAAGGAAGGGTTTGGCGATTAGATAAATCTGTCCCGGGACCGTGGATTGAACCCCACACCCCCCAGCACAGAAGTATTGACACCTTACGCTTAGACCGCCAGGTCACCAAGATTATTTTAGTAAGTGTGGAATATATTGGATCTATACATTAAAATATATGTCCAGCTACAACACATAACAGCATTTAAATAAAGTGTGTTATGAACTGACAGGCTGCTGTTTTGTGGCGGGCGCCGCACGTCGTGCCACCTGGTGGGAACATTGCTGATGTTCGGGCTCGGTGTAAGAGTTGTTTTTAGCATAGAAATAATTAACATACATGATTTATCTAGACACGGCATCGTACGATCTAAAACTTTTATTTCAAATAAAAGTTTCATTAGAGCCTAAATAACGTCGCAAAATAAAATAATTGTAAAATTGTAGGTATAACAAGTCTATATTTTTTACTGCATATACTATTATTTTGGCTACTCGCAGACCTAAATCTCCATAATATATACATTTATATTATAGAGGAATTCGATAGGGATACGTTGACAATAATTAGGCCTCTATATGACTAACGGTTCTAGAGATATTTAATTTTAAGTGAAACCTTAAATTGGATTGAAGCGGGTTTGGGAAAATTTGAGAATTTTCAGAGACTGTAGCGGGACATATACTTGATACATTCCAATAGGTTTAACTATGTTATTAATTTTGTATAGGTTCAGTCTTTCTTCTCGCTAACCGTCCTGTATTAAAAGTGACATGCAGGCGCAGACGTTCAGCTATAACGCGATATTTAGTTGTACGATTTGTTACTTAAAAATATGTTCATACCACTAGTCAAAATATTCCAACAAGGTTATTTTTTATCTAACAACCTTATGTTTTGAGTTTTAATAATAGTTTAAAATTGGCCCATATTTGTAGAGCTAAGAAACCAGGCAGAATGAAAAAGGACTGTAGATTTAGCCTTTCTTTTCCAAATACAGGTTTTTTAATAGGCTCTAAACAGGACTTTTTTTTTAATATTTGAGAACTAGCAGAGATCTTTCCTCTTTACTTTGAGATAAGATGTTTAGCTTTCTTTCGTTTCTTGCATATTGACATGACAAAGGGTGGTTGTAGGTAAATTTTGAAAGGGAGTATAAGCTTAGCCAGAATAGAGAACTAGTTCTAGAAAACAAAACAAATAATTGTATTTTAAGCCATGTGGCCTAGCAATCATTGATACTTTCTCGCTGACCACCTTGATGTGGGTGTATTTCCTCTAAGCTACCCCACATGGTCATTTACCCTTAAGATTAAGTCGTTAGTAACCCTTGTGATGAACATAGTAGTTGAAATAATAATTACTAACTTGTATTTTACACTGCAAAGATAGTACAGCCCAATTTTTCTAGGAAAAATCTTATATGTCGTTTGAAAAAAATACTAGATTTACTTGCAAGTATTCATACGCCAAGCTAATAGTATGTGATGTGCTTATGATAATTTTGATGGATATTACTATGACTCATAAAATAATATATTAAAATGTTATTAATGTTGACCGCTAAAATTAGGCTTGTGTTTTTTTAATAAAGTGTCTTTCTACCAAAATCCTAAGTAGGATAGTACTATAATACTATCATTCTAAGTTATATTGACTTCAAAACACACTTTTTTTTCTTCATATTATTATTTTTGTTTAAAATGTTTTATAGTTGATATTGATAAATATAAATAATACCACTTTACAAACTTACTTACGTGCAACTTAAAATTAATAATTCTTCCTGATAGCTTATCATAAATAAGTAAATTATTTAAGTAAAACTGCTCCAACCACTAGTATATCTTATATTGATTTTGAACTATTTTATTCATTAATAAAAAAAGGGTCTGTTATAAACCAATAAACTGAATTACTTCATCGAATTAATTCACTCTTCGACTCTAATCCTGCCCTTTAGGGTTGACGCCTTGGACAAAGGTGAGCTAAGGGTTTGCTATTATACAAGAATGCAATTAGTAGTGTTGCCTGGAGTTTAAACTTGTTGTATGATACCGGGTGTAATCCCTTTTGGAAACTTGTCCGGTTGGGATAGGAAGGGGTGGAATGAGTGACCGACGCCTTGAGGCCATTTCGGTGCTGTTGGTAAACGTGCGGACGACGCTATGAAATTGCTATCTAACGCACTTATCTACATAAAGTGGGACATTAACATTTTCCTTTAACTGCTGTAATGACGCAACCATTATAACAAATACAAGTTTTAAAACAATGTTTAGACATAAATTTGTAAGAATTGTTGATTTTAACAAACACATTACCTGCTCCTGTGGCTATATGGTCTAAGGCGTCACTCTCGTGCTAGACTAGACTGCTGATGACAGGGAGATCTAGGTTAGAATCCCGGTTGGGTCTACTGAGTGTGGTTTTTCCTCTCTCTCCACGTAAATGTGGGTACACTTTCTCTAGATTCAAACTTCTTTGTCCCTAACTCACTAGCCTAATTACTGCATGCCTATAGCCTGAATAGGTAGTAAGACGCGTTGCTTTAAAAAAAACTTTTTTTTTTACATTTTTCCTCACATTATGTCAACCTTTTTAAACCAATTTCACACAGCTTTTATCTAAATCGTTATTTTTATTTGTTCTCTCTATTATTTTTTATTTTATTTATCCTCCTTACTTATTTTTGACCTACTGTGACTTTTCATTCGACTGTAAGTAAAAGTTGTTTTTCTAAATAATGGTAATTTATTTTATTTCTATACCTTTCACAACCTTCATAATATTTGTTTTTGTCCGAGCGTGTTGATTCTACGCTCCCACAGTGCACTCACTCATTTTAACTCTTGAGTAAACATTTCCAGTTTTATTATTTTATGAGTGTAGCTCACGATCGAATAACCGTAAGGTTTTTCCCGAACTAGAAACTACAACAAAGTGTCGTTCGGGCTATACGCCTGTGTACTAATTACACTAGTGTGTTAGGGAGTAAAAAGGTTTAATTTAGAGAAACTGCACCCGCATTTGATTTTAGGGAGCTCATAAAACCATTTAGGAAAACTACCCTCAGTGCATCCGGGATTGAACCCCGATCTCATAGTCTTCGAAATTTTAGTCTAACACTCGCTGTTTATTTGATAATAGAAACCCTCCTCGGTGGCGTAGTTTGCTAAGGCTATAGTACCGTGTTGATCTAGACTGGCGAGGGCGGGTAGATCGAGGTTCGAATCTCTTTCGGGTGGGCTGGGGGTGGCTTTTCCTAAATGGGCTTTTACACTCTCCCTCCACGCAAATGCGGGTTAATTACCTCTAAAATGTAACCTACCCTATTCCTAACCCATTAGCGTAATTAGTACTAAAGCGCATAACCCGCACGGGTAGTAAAACATGGGGCTGGATAAAATCATAATCCATTAATAATATGAAAGGGGTAGAGTATGTTTTTAAACACACCCTTGTGTCTTGATAGACTATATTCTGTGAAAATACATGTAATGTATAAGGTTAAAGCACTCGCCAAATTAATTGCACCGCCATTCCCCTAACATCAAACTTCTACTTTGAAAAATGGCCCCAATGAGTTCTGCTCTTATTAAAACAACCGGGATGAAATAGTAATCCCGCTCCCAACAGGGCTATCATCGTTACTTTGGTAGTGAAAAAAATTAATGCGGGTGAAGGAATGGTCATCATACACTTAATTTCTCCATATTCATGGCTATACCCCTCTAATACCGCGAGAACCAGGAAAAACCCAAGCGAATTTCATGTGTGCAGGAAAAATGGAAAACAAAAAAGATTGATCAAAAAACTAAAATAAATACTAGCATATTTGTAAATTTGGCACCCAAGCTTTAGATAGAAGAAAAACGATCTGCACTGATTCACACAAGTTTTATCATCCTGCCTTATTTGAAATTTAGGGTTGGGTAGTATATATATATATATATACATACAATATCCATGAGGATCAAATAATCCTGTTTAAGACACCAATTACGTGACCTCACACTAGTAGTCAATTTTATGAACGTTAACGTTTCATTCCTTTATATAATTCTTTAAAGTGCTTGGAAAATCTGGAAAAAACAAAATAATTTTGTTAAGTAGATAGTGGCTGCCCTGAACTCTCTCTCATTGGCGTACTCCATTTAAATACTGGCATAAGCTAGCCGTGGCTTTAAATTAACTAACTCGGGGTAAATAGGACGAAGAGAATGAGTTTTGAATAACTTTGCCTCCATTGGAATAAGAATCAACGGCAATATTTACAGAGATAAAGATGTTACCCTAGTGTTTATTTAAATTTTAAGTGTAGCAGCCTAGCACTTAGATAAATTTGCCGGCTAGCATATACATTTTGATAATGAAACAATTTTACATTTCATTGAGGACAAAATAACGTTCAGCTGAGATTTAAAGGGTTCTACTTAGTTATGTTTAACACCCTATTGATTTAACTAATACCTGCAATTTTTGTATTAAATTTTCCCACCTTTTTGAAAACATTCGGAAGCAAACAAAGAACTATACGTATATGTGGAACCCCAAAATACTTAGTCAAATGTGGGGTATTTTAAATTTCATAGAACTAAAAATATTTTCCTGAATTTTTATCAGGGGTCAATCATGCATAAACCACGTGGCGCTTTTTTCTTACTACTTTTTTTTATACCTCTTGTATCCTTCTCAAAAGCGTTAGGCCTATGTGGCTTATGGATGACACCTCAACCCATTTGATGCAGCCTATGTTCGCTTTGTTCTAGAATACAGTTTTATCTTTTCACACACACACACACACACACACACCTTATATATATCAATCATGGGGTCACTGTATGGCTTTATAATATTTACATTTTTCCCTTTCCTCAAGTTTGGTAAAAAAATTCTGTGTTAAGACACAAAAACTAAATTTTAGTTTTTCCTTTAAAACACTACCCGATACTTCTCAATTTGGGATTAAAATGGAAAAGACCAACAAACAAACATTCTTTAACTAATTTAATATATCTCTAAGCAAACATGTTTTTGATATATTATAAATTCCCTAAAGTTTTTTTTAGAACCGTGTCTTAGTACCCTTTCGGATTAAAAGCTTATGCACTAATTACGGTAATGATTTTAGGGATTAGGTAGGTTATATTTAGATGAAGTGTACCTGCATTCGGAGGGCTGATGGAAAACCATTTTAGAAAAACCACTCTCAGTACACCTGACCTAGTTTCGAAACGCGATCTTTCCGTCATTGGCAGTCTAGTCAACTGCGAGATTACTGACTTAGACCACGCGGCCGCCGAAACGGGTGTAATATGGAGTCGTTACTATCCTTCTTACCTTTGAAGGTGCAATGCTATTGTGTATTCAACATTTCCTAACCAATTTCAGTTAAGTACACTGTTTTGGTGAGTAATCATTTCAAGTGCTGATAGTGCAGTGCTTGCAGACTACAAATGAATTGGTGAGCGCGGAAGTGTGTCATCAAATGTTTAATGTGTTTTGGAGCTGGTCGCGTCCTGGGGAGATAAAGGACTAAGGACCTTAGCTTATCTCTAGTTATGGTTAATTGTCCAGCAGACGACGAAGTCTGGGAATAATCGAGGCAACGTCAAAACATTTCTAGAAATGGTCCAGGATGATCAACTGATAAACCTGATTGAAATATAAAGTTTAGTAAAACATGAATAATGTTTTCAATAATTTTAACAACCAAAGATCGTATCCGAGATTATTTTAAACCTTTAGACCTCGTGTTGTGGACAAGAACACTATGGTTTTATATTTTAAAGGGCTCCTTCTTATTTAAAACCTCCGAAAAACCTTGTTAGCCTCTTATAAGAGTAGAAATTTTACTCTTAAAAAATTGCCATTTTGTATTTATCCGTTTAGAAAAAAAAAAAGTTTTGTCTCTTTATCAAGTGATAACATTTTAATGCAGTTGTTGAAGTTAACAAAAAAATAATATTTTGGGATGAATTAAAACAGTAGTTTTTTATAATATCTTATCACAATTGTGGAAAAACAACTTTAATAACCCATCTTAGAGCTGTACTAATTGTATCGTGCTATGGGTGATTGGTGGCGTTCACTAAGTACGATCCTTGGCGCTAATAACCCTTAGAGCTTGTATCGATGGTATATCATAGTAACACTTTTCTTAAATATAATTTACAAAAATATTTTCCTTTTTTAGCTGATTTGCGAATTCAACACACACGCACAAGTGCTAGCACTACTCATTTATTCCTGTTCTGTTATTTTGGATGGCTAAAGCCGCTAATATCCCGTTATGTCACTATGGAGTAAAATATAATTTTGAAACGGTAGGAGCGATGTATATTCCAATTTTAAAAGAAAGTGCCTTTTAGAAGATAGAGAAATTGTTAACATTTTACACTATTAATATTTATTTAATTTATTTTAGGTATTTATTTAACGTTCATTTTCTGAACCGACTGATTATATCAGCACGTGATCTATAAATTAACTTAAATCTAAAACAGACACAACATCCAGCCCCCATCTGTTAATTCATCACTGTGAAAGGGGAAACCCGCATTTCACTTATGATACATTTTTCGTCCATGGACATTTAAATCAGTAGCCAGGCACTCTACCGGCTGAACTAGATTGTCGTACTTTCACTGTTAATTCATAATATTAGTTCATAGGAATTTATAATATCAATCAAAATTGATGGCTACAGATAATATGATTTTACGTATGAATTCGTGAAGGTAGTAATTTATCTATCTGGCAGATAAGGCTCTTATGAAAATTGGATTGTATTGGATTTACATTGTAGACATCCCATGGTCACATTTGTTCATTTCAAGAGCTGCCACAAACAGCCTAGACAAATAACCTCAAATACGCTGGGATGAATCTAAAATGCAGGCAGTGCCTAGGTAGCTGCAACTGCACAAGGAGTTCCTGCTGAGCTCGATGACGTCACTAATTAGCTGTTTTTTATACTGTGTATCTCCACCCGCCTTCCACCGTTGTTAAGCGCTGCGTGAGAATAACCAGTGTCTGCTCCCCCTTGCGTGACGTAACCCGCACTACTATTCGTTGAGCCTTATTTAATTGGGTCGCGGTGATGAAGTGGCCCTCAGTGATACAGCCTAGACATCCTGAACAAGGTTCATCAGTCGTGGTTCTTGCAGCGACAACCACTGCAATGACGGGAGTAATTAATCGCACGAATAGTGTACTCTACTACATCTGGAGGACTGGAGTCTCTTTCCGTCTCCTAGAGATTTTTTTCTCCCCCTTAGCGATTTCACATCCTTCCTCAATTTTGCACACTTAAGGTGGAAGTGTAGGGGACGCGAGAAAAGGCCAGCATTTTTGCAGTTTTTATAGCAAAACATTTGTTTGGCCAAAGAAAAATAAAAAAAATTGCTCCATTATTGACACAGTTTACATTTCTTCACATGGTGATATCATCATTTTTGTTGAATATCTGCTGATAGCATAGACGAGAAACTTTTTAAATTAAGAGAAAAAGTTGTGATTGAATTCCAACACACCCTTGACAGATATTCAACAACTGTTTATATCACCATGTGAAGAAAATTAAACTATGTTTGTACTGAAGCAATGTTTTATTTATTTTATCCGAAAAAGTTTTGCTATAAAAACTGCAAAAACATTAGCCTTTTCTCGCGTCCTCTACATCCCCACATTAAGTCATTCCTTAAATTTCACCATCCTTAGTTTATATAATGCTTTAGTTGGGAGAAAGCCTTTACTGGCACTGAATCATATGTTTAAATAAGGTAGCTATATTGTTATTAACGACTATTACCCGCTTCGGTATTCGAATTATATATATCATGGGTCGTTATCTGGTCAATCTCATGGTAATTTTCAGTTGATTGTTTAAGAAAACTTGATCGTCATTAAAGTCGAGCTTAGAATCTTTTTGAACCCGGAAATATAACAAATACTTTATAATAATATTTAATAATATTCGAGTATGACCAAATATAACTATCAGTGTTAATAGGTAACGGGCGTATAACGGTAAGACGCATTGAAAAAAAACAAGGAAAATGTTAATTAATTTCTAAAAAGGTGGGAGCAAGAGTATTTGAGAAAGATTTAAATTTAATAACTAATATTAGATATATAGATCATGAAAATATAAAAGAAAAAAAAATTAGAGTGAAGAAACAATGGGTGATCGTGGAACCTTTGATAAACTTATAGTTTGATTGGGGCACAAAAAAGTTTGCCGACCCCTGGTCTAAGGTGTTACTCTAGTTATAGACTGGACTGCCGCTGATGGAGTTATCAAGGTTCGAAAACCGGTCGCGTGTACTTAGGTTTGTTTTTCCTAAATTATTCTTTACTCCAATAGAGTCATATATATATATATATATAATAAACTAATTTATGGGTAGCTTACTAACGAAAAATTATATATAGGCATATACATATATATACATATATATATATATATATATATATATATATATATATATATATATATATATATACATATATATACATATATATATATATATATGACTATAGCTTACTAACGAAAAATTATATATAGTCATTTATATATATGACTATATATAATTTTTCGTTAGTAAGCTACCCATAAATTAGTTTATTTTAGAAAAATAAAGCTACAGTATTATTGATAATGTATGTTAGTCCCCCAATACAAATGTTGAACAAAATCATTAAAGCTCTTTATTTAATTTTTAAATATAAATATCAGTCATCAATAAACTTATATAATTCTTTTTATTAGAAAAAAGAATATTAAATATATCATTATTTATAATGAAAAAACTTAAGAAGTACCCATTTGGACCAAATCCGTAATAAGGCCATATAAAAAAATACTAATTTTAAATTCTTTAAAAAATCAGTTATCACTAAACGAGTTTTTACCCAAAAAAACACGTATATGGGGTTATTTTTCATACATATTAATCGACAGATAAACATTTTAATCAAAATCGTTGGAGCCATTTTCGAAAAATTTTGAATACAAAATCATCCATCAGTAAATTACCCTTAATTTAAGGGCTAAGATCTAAATAAAAATAGTGCCCCTAGATAACCTATATCAATATAAAGTTTTAACCATATGCATATCACTTTTTGGATCTGTGTCCAACGACTAACAGACTGACAAAAGGACATACAAACATGGGGACAGAAAGAATAATGTAAAATCTACTTTTTGGGGTTTTGTGTTGGGTCTAGGCTGGATTATAAATATAATTATTGAATGTTCTATTTTACTATCGACTGGGATAAAACTAAAGATCCACAGACAAGGTATTAATTTAGCTAGTATCTAAATCACTCAAAGAGATACTTCAGAACATAAGGGCTCGATTCTATTTGATGATTTTACGACCACACTGGCCAAACGTACAATATAGTATTCTCATGTTACAGATTTCAATCATTTATCTGCCCTAACTATTTATTACCAAACCTACCTTAGAACATCATTCTATCACATTCAAGTCAAATGTAAGCGAATTGGTTGACTGTTCAAGTCGAATGGGGATTGTCTGACTTCCTAATCTCTACTATATAATAATATATGGGCTTAAATCACCGTCTTCAGTACATTCGACGTGGCTGTAAGAAAGATGAGCGTGAAGAGAGAAAAGAAGTTTCATGATTCAATATATCGTTCACAAAAAAGAATCAGCGTTATCATTCTAACGTAGACAATCTCGAAACAAAATGAAATAACCTCTTTTTTAGAATCTAGATCTTAGTCTCGCATTGTTTTTTTTTACGATAGTGTATAATGGCTTTGAGTGTTATTGTAACGTATTTGCCTTCTTTATGACAACTAAGGATATAATAATAGTAGCGTTTAACCTCTCGCTGTGTCGTATTTTGCAACAGGCTAGGATATAGGGTACTTCAATGGGGGTAAAAAATGGTGGTATCTTTTTAAAGTTTTATATTATGTTTCTCGTCTTGCGTCATTTAGATTCTATGCTGTTCCCGAGTGTAACATCCGTTCTGGTAGCGCAGCGGTCTCTTGGGTGCGAGACGCTCGCTGCCATTATATATACACGTTTTATGTATAAGATCCGCCGAGTGAGAGTGGCGCTTTTAAGTGACGTTTCGCGCTAAGAAGTCCATTTCCTGCTGCTGTTAGGTATAGGGGTCTCGTTGAAGTATTCATCAAGGCTTCTTACGGTAGCAGGCATCCGTTCGGATCAGCGATGTTGTCGTCGGGGTGTGGCGAAGAGGGAGGTTTATTTTCCCTCACTTTTATCGCTATCTTTCACGATAAAATGGCGTGCGAGGCTCTGAAGTTGGGCTGTACGTATCCAGGGTTAACGGGTGGTATTTCACGAGTTTACTAACGTACACCTGACGCTACACATTTTAGGATCGGCTCGTTTTGGTAGCGTGATGAAATGTTGCGTCATAATGAACAGAAACACCCGCCAGGAATAAAATTTCGCTATAATATTTTCGTGTATTTTATGTGTTTTGCGAGTGTTTATTATTATTTTGAATCCGCCAATAACATTTTAAAGAAATATTTAGATACGTTTTTAGAATGTATCTACGTTATTCTATTAAACTTTTAAAAAAACACATAGGTATTTTTACTTTCTCGCTATCTTACAGGTAGAGAAAGTCTTGTGATCGTCAAAAAAATAGAACTCAAGATTTTGATGAATCTTGACGTTTCATGACTCCCCGAATCCGAAAAAGTGTTTTTTTGACTTTCCGTCTGTTTGTACTTCCACCTAGAGGCTAAACTATTTTACCGATTGGGCTAAAACTTGGTATCTAGAGTTTTCATAGGGTTGCCCCGCAGTGTTTTTGGAATTTGATATCAACCCTAAAATTAGGGGTAGTTTACAGAAGGGCAAAAAAAGAAAAAGTAGATTTTCTCAGAATCGTATCTAACAATTTTGATTTAATTTAATTTATAAATATTCCAAACAAAATTGCTTCTCTCAATATTTCGACAAAATGACTTTAAGGCCTCTGGTCTGATGCGTAAACTATCTTTTTTTTATAATATCTCCTAAACTATTTGAGATATAAAATTACTTATTGTTACAAATATGTAGGTCTCTTTATAATACAAATAAGAAGCATATTTTTTTTTATAAAACCAATAACTTTCAAGCTATACGTAAATATATACAAAGAAAATATAACTGAAATGTTGATGGATGTCGACGTCTCAAGACCCCCCAAACACTAAAAAGTGCTCGTTGAAATGACGTATGTTTGTGTGTCTGTTTAAACTTAAAATTAAGAGTAGTTTAAGAAAGAGCGAAAAGAGAAAAAAAAATAGATTTTTTCAAAATTGACACTAACGATTTTGATTAAAATTCATATCTAGGTGTTGATTAAGATTATAAATAAACTGGCTATTTTCATTTTACCATGAAAATGAATTTTAGGGTACTTCATAGAAGCAGAAACTTCCGTATCTCCGCAACCATTTGATATGCTAAATAACTTATCATTGCAAAATATTAGTAATATTAAAAATAAAAAACTTTTTTATGAAATATATTTTTATAAATCCAACAGTTTCTGAGATATTGGCAAATATATTAATACAATTTTGTGATCTTTAGTTGTAAAGAGATACTAAAGTTTTAACGCAATAATTCTCCATTGCCATAGAGTAATTAAATATAAGTAAGTCTCTAAAAGCTTATGTTGTTTTTCTTTAAACCTCTTAGGAAAAATGTTTGTACAACAATGATCGATCTCCATTTTAGACTCGATAGTCAATATTTACATTTTTTATTGGTCAAAATTTATAAATGAGGTATTTAATAGCAATTCGATGGCATGAAAATTTGCAACACCTAATAAAATGTCGAAAATTTCAACCGGAAGTTGAAATTTTAATACAAAGTGTTGACCCTTATAGACCCAACATTGATCTTTTTTATGAATCCAAACATACAAACGAGGGTATTAATTCTTTAAAAACAAAATTATAAAATTTAAAACCGGGACTAAAATTTTTTTTTTTACATAAGTATAGTGCAATTTATGCTTGGGTTTGCTAGTGTATATTATTTCGTTTCTCATATATTACGAGTTTTGAATAAATATCTCCATTTTCAAACAATAGAGCGAGAAAGTCCGTATGGAGTTCTCTAACATTTATTTATACTGTGTATTACTACCCTTTAGGGCTACACACTAATGTGCCAAGGATGTGGAAGATTGAATTTATAGAAAATTTGACTGGATTTTGATGTACGTTGAATGAAAAATCATTTAGGAAAAAAACACTCTCCATACACTTGACTGGGATACGAACCCCCCGACTTCCCCGTAATAAAAAGTCGAGTTTATTGTGAAAGTGATGCCTCAAACCATGCGGCCATTGACGCGTTTTTTTAGTATGCTTACTTGTTGTATAATATTTATTTTGGTTTACAAAGTCCAGGAATTAAAGAACAAAGGAGTTTGACTTCATGACCTTGGCCCTATTCCAAATGCTGCCTAAATGTATCTAATATTTGTAAACTTCGTTTTAATAGCCTTTTATATAGTTTACTGTCACTAAGACTGAGTGTTGCTAGTCTTAAGCTGTGAATTACAACTTGAAATAACTGTGCAAGTCGTGTACTAACAACATATTATTTAAAAACGTGCATCTTGAATACCTCAACAGCATTGGCCGTAGAAATGGTAAGTGAGGTGTTGAGCTCAAGATCACTTAGGTGAGACTTAGATTTGAATCCCAGTGTGGTTAAAATATGGTTTCAAACAGTCCGATTTTAATGGGTCTTTTATAAAAAATAATAATTTGTGGTCAGCATTGAAAACATTTTACTAAATTGCTTGTGTTATTTCATAGGTAGACCTACCTATTGATAATATTTATCAAAATTGACATATTTAGACTACATATGAAGGGTACAAGAAAAAATGGACAAAATTCAAATTTCAACTTAAATCAAGCTAGTGCTACCACCTGTTAGCCAATCATGATACTTTTATAATGCAGTTAAGATTATAGTTAAAAGCGGTATCTGTCCTATTTAAATAAATAAAAAAATTACTGGGGTTCTTAAGAGGTTTGCTTTATAAAACTCGTTGTCTTGCAAAATATGTATAGTGTGGCTTTCCCACTTTTCCCCTGTATCCTTCATATTAATACGTAAAAGTAGATTCAAGTAACTTTTCAAGCTTTCAGATAAGGTTCTTCCTATGAAAATTGGACTGTAATGCTACTTATTGTGTGTCAAGTGCCTGGAAAAACTCACACATAAAAAAACATTCCAATAAAACAACTACAAATAATCATGCTTTTAGCTTCACGACGTTGTCATTGTATATCATTCCATTTGCTAAAAGGTTCTTGTACCCGTCGTGTTGGTAGTGTGTAGTGGTGCCTCGCTGGCTGCTCGTTGGAAGATCGGTCGTGGCTTGAATTATTCAGCACTGCGGGCCGGTCTGTACTCCTGCTGTTGTATGCAGTCCCACCACCGTTAGAGCATGGACTTGAGTAGAAATATAATACTGACGCAGACAATAACGCTGCACAGTTTCGTATCATATTTTATTTAGACTACCAAAGGTGGGTTGGAAATAAATGCAAGTCAACGCACGGTTTTTTTGGCACTGTGTATATAAAAAAATAACTTTTTTTTTGTCCATGATAAAAATAAAGTGGCTTCTGCACACACTACACAGTAATCTTATCCGTTCTTGAATAGTTTTCATAAGCATAGCGGTATTTAAACAAACACTTTTAAAATTAAAAGAAGAAATTTAGTCAAATCAACTTACGAGAAGTTATTAAGTTTTTTTTTTGACATCCACCATTGTTTCCTGCTTATGGCCTTGGTCAATATTTTATTCAAGGCATACATTTTACTCTAGCGGTTTTCTAGGCCTGTAATAGTATCATTTGCCTTACAATTTAACTTAGGATTAGGACCGGCACAACATCCAGTCCCCGGCCATTAATTTATCACCATTTAAGGGTAAACCCACATTTCACCAATAATAAATTGTTCGGCCATGCCGGGAATTGAATCCGGGACCATTAGCTCTGTAGGTAGACAAGCTACTTATTGATCTAAGGTGTAGGATTTTGGGGGACATTACGAGTAGAAAATAAAACTGAATCTATCTACTGAAACCACATCTTATTTATTTAATAAAAATTGGTTTTGGTCATTAAGACTGAAAAATACGTACCTTGTCTCGCGTTTTCTTCTATTGCGTTTTTTTTGCGCGCTGTTTCTTACTACCCGTCCGGATTTTACTCTTAGGTCATATTTAGAGGTGGGTCTAATACTATATTTCTCTAATCCGAATTTTAAATTGTCTTTTGGATCTCGAATCCCAAATTTGAATTCTCGAATATTTAAAAGTGTACAACTTTAGTAAAAGTGAACATATTTAAAATTTAATTTAAAAATAATTGTTCAAGGTGGGGATGTGTTTAAGGAATGCGAGAAAGGGCCGGTGGTTTTGAAGTTTTCAAAGGTTTTTTTTACAAAATAAATAAACTAGTTCCAGTACAAACATAGGCTAGAGAAGAGATTAATTTTCTTCCACGGTGATAACAAAAATAGTTGTTGAACATCTGTTATGAACACAGGCATCAGATAACAAACATTTTAAATAAAGAGAAAAAATTGTCATTAACTTCCAGAATATCCTTGACAAATAATCAAGAAATTTTGCGGTCAACATGTGAAGAAAATTAAACTCTGCGGTTGAACTGAAACAATATTTAAATTCTTTTGGCCAAAAAAAAAGGTTTTTATATAAAAACTAAAAAAAAAAAACCTATCTGTTCTCATGTCTTCTACATCCCCACCATGAGGCTGATAAATTATATTTTGATTGTCCTTTCAATTACGCTACATAACTAAAAACACCCTTTTTATATGCATTAAATACATTCATACAATTTTATTCTCTTCTTAAAGTTACACAAGTCTCTTGGGCCTTTATAAATTATTCTAAAAATGGCTTAAAATCTTTATTTAAAGTCTTGGTCTGTATATTTTTATTCGCTCAGTAAAAGTGGTTCGACCTTGCCTGGGTTTGAACCTACCAACATCGGTTCTTGAGACGAGAACGTTACCCTAGGACCACCAAGGTCTATATGTTATGTATAGTGTCATAGAAGATGTTTTTGTGTTCATTGTAGTTAACACCGAACTCGTGTATTATTAAAGGTTTAATCGATAATTAACCTAAGCGTAACGTCTGATTGGTAATTTCTTAGCTACCAAGACAGCCTCCTTGAACACATGACTCTTACTCCTGAGGAAATCATAATCTTACGCCTTACAAATTACGTTTTAGAGAATATATGACGTTCTAAGTATGCTAATTAAAAAAAATCCATTTGTATAGGCTTACTTAGATATTACAAACATTTTCACATGATCAAAATATGTAAAGTTCTACGGCCCATGTATATACTCCATAAGCTGCTTATTTGACGCTTACTTGTTGTAACCATGGAAGCGTTGTTTGTATTCAATATAGAGCCTATGAAACTAAATCCCCCCTTCTTCTATTCTATGGCTCAGAACCGACACGTAATTACATTCTCTATTTATAAACACTGTATATTATGATGTGTATATTAACGTTTCAACTTATTAACAAATAAAAGCTCGTTATTGTTTAATATCAGAAATAAAACGTCCACACTAATGGCTTACATTTACATTGACAGGTCTTTGCACAATAGAGTGTAGTTTAATATTAGATCCAAGAGTTAAAAAAAACAATAATAATGTAATGCCTTACTATGTTATAGTCTACAGCTCCGAGAGTTCGTAAATTGACCCGGTAGTATCATATATTATATTTTATGAGAGTACACTTTATGTTTTACATCTCCATTTTCTTTAAAAGAAATGATACTCGTAAACAAATATTGTCTCAACGTCGACCATGAGTGTAGACAAGCTAAATATAACACGACCCTATAGAATATTACACAACTAATATTCGGGTGGTCTGGTGGTAAGGTGTCGGACTTCTGTGCTGGGGTCCGGGGTTCAATCCTCGGTCTCGGTACAGATCTCTCTGATTACCAAACTCTTCATTCACCTCTGACAAGACAAGTATTATATCACAACTTGTGAATGTGGGGAATGCCAGGCCTCCACCGTGGTTCGGATCCCACGTTAAACTGTAGGTCCTTCATTTCATCGTACAATCACCCTACCATTACACATTAGCGGAAGTACGTATAACCCAAACGGTTAGTAACGGGTAATAATAGTAATAAAGTAATATTCCTAGACAAGACACTTTTGAGATGTATTACAAAACACAACTAATACTAACCGGATGCCACTATTCAAGATGCCGAACTAAAGAACTAAATAAAACTAAGGCCGTTGATGACGTCATACATGCAGTCTTCGGTTATGCTTATCATATACGCATTTGTTTAAAAAAATAAAAACATTCATTTTGTTAAAAGCTTATTTGGGTGGTTTTCTACAAAAATAATATCATAGGAAGCTACATTATTAATATAAACGCATACATTTAAACACACAGAATAGTGTGCTTAAAGAAACACAAAAGGTTTGATGTGAGGAAACTTGTGTATGATATATTTGGGAGTGATTATTTGTAACTGAAGAGGTCGCGTATTTTTGCCGTGTTATATTATGTTTTGACTTACTCTGTAGAATAATGATCAGAGTTCCTGGTTACAGATCCAGAGGTCCCGGGTTCTGTTTCTGACGCTTCTAGATTTTCTGTGAAGCAGTGGGTTTGAACGGGGTCACCTCAGCTTCGTTAGCACAAATGAGAAGCTACTTGAATGATAAAGTAGTTGTTTCGGTTTATAAGACTGAGATTAGTGACTGAAGAGTTTGCTGTGCTGAAAACATGATACCCCCTATCTGTTGAAGTTAGCACTATTTTCGTCAAAAGAAGGCGGCTGCTCTGTCAATATTGCTTTATTGCAATCTGATACCATGGAGTTAAAAAAATTTAATGTAAACTGCTCACTTATGCCCTTTTTTATCATCGCTAATCCTACTCATTAAAAGTTGTCCTGGTACTACCTATATAACTTGAATGCAGCGAACGGAAATCAATCTTTGTGACCCACTGGCACAGAGAATGTCTGTGCCCACGGGGGAAAGTGGGCTATNGATCGGTATAGGAAACGAAAGTTTGCGATCTGGATGATAAATGGCCACTTAATTTCCTTCACAGTGTGTAAATCATCTTCTTGTCGGCGGTTTTATGGCGACCAGCAGTAAATCTTTGATAACCTCCCCACTCTCTCCCCTCCTATTTCAACCATTTTTACGAGCACTTCAGCTGTCGGCCCTTCCCTCTTTCCCCAAACTTACCCTCTCCACGCTATGAATGTGTTATCATTTAAAATTGGGGGTCGTCAACAGAACATGTAGTGATGTACCTTATTCTTAACCGATAACTGAAAACAATTTTTTTAAAATTAATTTTAGTTTATAAATTGATAGGTAAAGCCCCTTCTTTTTTTTATTTGCGGTCTTCAACTATAGCAGTATTAACCTCATTTTGAAGAATGAAGAACTAATTGAAGCGCTTGTTTATTCCGATTTATTTGGTAAGCTCTAGGACTAGTTGACACACCTGGGTAAAACCAATCTCAATATTTAAGGAGGGGGGAGGCTTTCAACCCCCCCCCCCTTTCCTTCGAAATTACATTTAAACACTAAATCAATAGTATTAGATTATATTCACCCTCTTTAAAAACAAGAAACTCCATGGCATAAACCCACAATCCAGCTAGGTCGACAGTGAGGCTGCCGTCTGCTGGAGAAAATTGTGCCATCTTCTTCGGATGGAGGGTGTCATGTAGTCAGCACAACGAATCCTCCAGTCGTTTATCTCGGTTTTCTATACTGGCACTGCTACGCTTTCATTCAAGTGGCTTCTCATTTGTCCTCAAGAGGCTGAGTTAAACTCGTTCCAAACCCACTGCTTCACAGAAAGATTTGGAAGTGTCACGGATCGAACCCTGTCTCTCTGGGTCCGTAGCCTGAAGCTCTATGACTACCACACAGACTGTCATACCTTCTTTATCAATTAAAAAAAATCTTAATTTAAATTTTATTTCCATAGATTTAAAAAAGACCCACTAAAATAACAAGATTTGTTGTCTGGAAGGATGTGTTAATTTTGCTTTTTAAATAAATTTGAAATAAGTTTGATTTTAATTTATTTCACTCCCCCTCACAGCAGACATTACACTTTTTATAAAGTCCACTTAACCCCTCCCCCTCTTCTTAAATATCTAAGAAATTGGCATTAATGAGAAACTAAAATTTAGTTAAGTCGATTAAGGTAACCTTTCTAACCTTCCAGGTAAAGTATGTGGCACCTTTGAACATTTAAATATACAGTCTACGTCCCTACACTTTGTCCAGGAAATAGTTTTAAGGCATCGATTTAAGGTACACTTAATATTTTTAGTTTCTCCATTTTAAACTTAGACACATACCGCTTTTTTTTAGATCTATCTTTAATTTTTTTTTTTTTTTAACTTTTGTACTTTCCGTGTCCAAGGTACTTTAAAACTATACTTATTTCACTAGAATTGTTTTAATTTTATAATCTAATTGAAACTCAGATATAAAATAAATAGAATAACAAAATGGTATACACACAATATTCATAAATTATAATCTCAAAAATAATAACATGTTTAAAAAATGTCCTTTTCACAGCTATAAGCTTAAATCAGCTTTTAAATTATAGTTCTATCCATAGTGAAACATTATTTAGTTAATGAGTTGACTAGTTATAAACAATTAATCGTACTACTAGCTCGCCAACTTAACTATGCAACTAAAATTAACTAACTTCAGAAATTTAAATAAGCTTTAAATTTGTAGGTATCGCGAAAACCTTTACAAATCACATTTTTAGTTAATTTATTCAATGTTACATTAAATTTAATGTAGTGTTTTCCTCTTATGGCACATAAAGTTTTAAAACTATTTCTTGTTTCTCTTCTTCTTGCAGGTGAGTGACGATTTTCCAAGTTTTGAATCACATTTTTTTGGGACAGTCACGTAAGTATAGCATGATAACATAAGTGAATCTATGAATTTGCCTTTGACATTTTTACGTATTACTATTAATTTGTTAATTTTTTTTTAGATAAATCACATGTGAAATATAAACTCCCGGCACCCGTCTGAGACTCGAACCATCACAGATGGTCTAGTCCTTCGTGAGTTTGACGTCTCAGTACGCGTGCCCACTGACTTGGGCGTTTATAAACTAGAAGTACGGGGTCAATACTATGTTGACTTAACAACTTGAATTATTGTAGTTTAACACACTGATCCCTTCAAACCTAGCTCATTGTAATAATCCCGAATGATTTGTAACCTGAAATTTCCTGCCAGTTCACATAATGGTCTTCGTGTCCGCAAAACACATGAGGCCATATGGATTGGATATATTACATGAAAACACCCGTGTATTTATTGTCCGGCATTGTCGGTACGGCTGGCTAGAGAAGAATGGAAGATATGGGGTGTGGGGAGGGGTGTTGTACCCCATTTTGCTTCGGGGGAGGGTCTATAATACACAGGAAACAATGGGTCGTTATTTTCAAACAACCGACGTCGCATTGACACATGGCTTTTGAGTCTTGTACCTGCGGCTCCCTCGCTTAGCAGTCAATATTCGCTATCATTATATTCGTACGTGGCATTGTTTGTTGAATGAACGTCAGACTGATCGAACTAACCGTGGGGCTGGGATGAAATATCAGGTTACGTACTGAAAGTGCACAGGCTGAATTTGTGTACCTGCTTTGTAGTATATCAGATACATACATCAAACGCGCATCCTTGCTTGTAGTCTCTGATAAGGCAACCCACTTCGTTGGTTCGTTCACAAACGACGACACATCTCTGTTTCAATTTGAGTTATATTGTGTTTGCATCCTAACCACCCTTACATAACCTACAGTAGCCCCATGGCTTCTTTGGTGCCGACTGACAGCTCACAGCTAACTTCTGACAGTCAACATTTAATTATATACCTAAATTTTGACTGTCAGAAGTGACAGCTGCTAAACACATGTTTTCGCAGATTATAAGGTTCGGCGTAGGGATACATAATTTGGTCCGGTAACTTTTCAAAGCTTTTAGCTGACAGCTGTGAGCTGTCACTCAGCACCAAAGAAGCCATGGGGCTACTGTAGCTCTGTACTTTATTATTTTATTATAATTATTTTTTAATCGTAAGTGGGCAGTTCCTTGTACTTTTATTATTTTATTGTAATTATTATAAAGAGTAGGTGGGCTTATTCCTTGTGGTTTTATTATTTTATTGTACTCATTCTAAAGAAAAGGGGGTTGTTTACAATACATGTTACCATGTTGCCACGTTATGCAGTTGTTTTATTTCATGTACGCTTTTGATGTAAAGGTTTCTGCCTCTTTTACGCGTTCAGTGTTCTCCGGAACTAGCAGGCCAGCTTGGATTCAAGGTGGAACGGGAGGGAGGTACGCGAGATACTCTTGAGAATTTTTTGTAGTTTAAATTTTTTTTTTTTTTTGCTAAAACAATTAAAATATTTCTTTAGTAGTTACATTACGTTTCGCTTTCTACAGTTAGTAATCTCTTAACAGTTCTTGAATTTTTGTCATGGTAATCGCATAATTTTGAACAGGAATTTTTCACTATCATTTAAAAGGTTTTTCTTACCCGCTTCGATGGTCGACTGATTTAAGGCGTCACTCTTGCAATATACTGGATTGCTGATGATGAGGAGATCTGGGTTTGAATCCTGGTCTGGTTTACTGAAGGTGTTTTTCCTTAAATGGTTTTCCACGCGAATTTGGGTATACTTACTCTTATTCAACTCTTCTCATACCTAACACGTTAGCGTAATCATTACATATGTGTATAACCTTAACAGGTAGTAAGACGCGGTGCTAGAACAAAGTATCGGTTCTCTTGCACTATACTCATGACACACATTCAAGAACTGTTAAGATTGCCACTCTGTGTAGGAAATAAAAATGAGACGCTCGATTCCTATGGTATTCGAGAGATTCGAGAATCGTAAACATTTCGAAAAGTATCTCGAATAGAACTAAAAATACCTTGACTTCAAATAACAATTTTTAAGCGATTGTTAAAAGGAATTAAATAGACCGATGTAGTTTGTTGAGTAACAAAACCACTAAAAAGAACAACATTTTAATAAAGTCCTAATATTAATTTAATTAAATAAGTGCTCCAATATTTTTTAGCACCGCGTCCTACTTTATACCCGTTTGAGCTATACGCATATGGCTATAGGGAGGAGAGCTATATTTAGAAGTAGTGTGCCCGCATTTGCGTGGATGGAGAGGGAAAAACAATTTTGGAAAAATCCTACTAATAACACCCGATCGAGATTCGAATTTCAATATCTCCTACATGGGTAGTCTATTCTACTGCAAGGGTAGGGCCTTAGACCATGTGGCCACCGAAGCGGGTTGTTCGTATTGTTGTTTATGTCATAGACCTAATACGCATGACAAATAAAACTTTTTTTTTGTCATTGGCATCAAACCTTAAACAACCTTGATTAAATTAAATTTCAAACATTTTTCACATTTTATAAAATTGTACATTTTTAAATATTCCAGGGTTCGAATTTGGATTCAGGATTCAAAAGATAAATTAATATTTGAATTCGAGAAATAAAGGATTTGAACCATCTTTTAATAGAAAATTAAACTAAATGTATCTACTGGATTTTTTATTTATTTTGGCAAAAAAAGAGTGTTTTTTGCTATTAAAACTGCATAAATACTGAACTTAGCTCGCGTACCCCGCCCACTCCCGCCTCTCCCCGCCATGCTTTCATCCCTCCTTGCGCCGGGAAATAGCTTCATACTGCGGTATTTTTAATGCAAATGGCGGTTCTGAAGCTACCAAACCACTAAAACATTCCTCAATTATCTTAGGATTTTCTTGCGGTAGGAGCGTAACATAATAGTTTTTTTTTTGCCGCCCAATACAAGCTATTTTGCTAAGAATCCTGATTGGCCTACTTCAGGGGCCGCATAGTCTAGGGTGTCACTCTCGTGTTAGACTGGACAGCTGATGACAGGGACATGGGGGTTCTAAACCCAGTCGGGTGGGGTGTTTCCAAATGGTTGTTCACTTTGCCTCCACACAAATGCTGGTACACTTCCTTTAAAGTAAACCCTTTTCATCCCTAACACATTAGAGTAACTAGTATATAAGGGTACAACCAGAACGGGTGGTAAGACGCGGTGCTTAATAAAATATAAAATTCAAAACTTAAGACTTGTTTAAAAAAATGGGAATTAATTTTAAAAAGAAACCGATCAAAAAGAAAAGCTGATAGAAAATTCCATAAACTGTCTTAGTTCATGGCGAACGAACTTTTAAAAAAAAAAACTGATATTACACTTAAATTCGTTTATTTAAACACTTGTTTAAGTAACAAGCTATATTAGGTTATATATTTGATACATCTCACTCTGTAATATTGTTTGGACTGGCGAATAAAATCACGGCACTCAAAACAGTTACGATAAAATATTGATTGAGTTATGTCGTCGAAGCTTTCATTGCAACGCACACCCCACATAAACCAGCTCAATACAAAAAAAAATGTGCCGCTAATGGCTTCGTTAGCACTGAGCTTTAAATTGTGTTAATATGCGTGAAACCAAATGACCACGCCAGGGAAATAGCAATAGGGGGCGAGAGGGGAGATAGTGTTGAACCCACAAATACTGCCCCACCCCTCCCCCCACCTCAACTTCTAGTTTGATACGTCAACATATGCTTCACCCACTCTATATTGTGCGTGGCGCATAGCTTACTCGCCGGCCCCTCCTCCCCCTCAATTTTTTTTGCAGTATTTAACTTGCACGTTCTGAACCGACTGTCTATATCAGCACACGGGTGACCTAACGGTCTAGGGGTAAGGTTTCAGACTTCTGTGCTTGCGGCCGGGGTTCAATCCTCGGAGATTTATCTGATTACCAAACCCTTCCTTTCACCTCTGACAAGACATCTTGTGAATGTGTGGAATGCCAGGCCTCCACCGTGGTTCGGATTCCACGTTAAACTGTAGGTATTTCATCTCACAATCACCCTACCATTACACATTAGCGTAAGTGCGTATAACACGAACGGGTAGTAAGACGTGGTGCTAAAAAAAAATCGGCTTGTAAACGACTTATAAACTAACTTAAAGCTATAGCATACACAGCACCTCGCCCCCCGACCGTTACACTGTGAAAGGGGAAACCCACATTTCGCCAATTATGAATTAATTAATCGGCCATGCCATAAATTGAACCCGAGACCCTTGGCTTAGTAGGCAGACACGCTACCGGCTGAGCTAAGGTTTCATACTTTGACATATATCAAAGCAAGTATTATGCAAAAGCTACAAAGTCAACTTTCATGTAGTCATACGTCAAGAGTCTTGTCAGTCTTCTCCTAAATGTACAATTTTTTTAAAAATATCTCTCCAGGACCCCTAATTTTGAAACTTGCGAAAATGCTCGGTTGCGAGCTAACTTGCAACTCATGAACTCGAAAATCACAGGCTGTACTGAAACAGAGCTAATTTTGAAAGGTTTCTACTGTCGTGCGAGTCGGGATAGTGTTGTTTCGCTTGCGACTGAGTTTTCAATCTGACAACTCTGTAAAACCCATGACGTGCCAAAGGGTTGAGGCGATGAGATGCCACAACACGCCATTACACAGGATACGTAACTGAAAGTAAACACTAATATTGTATTGAGTGCATCATATACAACGATTTGTTTAGTCTCATTGGGAAACCATCTTCAAGTTGTATACATCTAAGCTTGTTGTCTCAAAATTTTCTCAAAGTTATATCACTATAAGTAAAACAATTTTCTCGGGACCTATCCACTTTAGCTCACTTGTTAGAGTACTTGACTCAAACTTAAGATTCCACGAGTTCAATTCCACCCCATGTAAAATATTTTAATACTTTGTCTGAATTTAAATCACGTTTTCGTAATTAGAATTTAGTAATGTATTATTTTATTTTCGCAACTATTTTTAAAACTTAAATATACCCTAAAAATTTGTACTATGCGAATAATAATTAGCTTACTTAGCCTTATTTTAAAATGTGTACAAATTTATGTCATAAACCCCATTAATATAATTTTAAATAATCACCTACATACAAAATTTCAAAATTAATGTAGGCCTAGCGTTTTTAATTTAATACCTTTTTAAATTATTTTTAAGGACTATTATGTTAGTCTACGTAGGCTCGAATAAATACCTTGTATACTTCTATAAAATATATTTAAAACACAGTATATACTTACAAATACGATCATTTAAAATTAAAGTTTAAAGTCTGATAAATAAAAAAAATAAACTAGAGTTGCGAGGATTTGAACACACGAACATTGGATAATGAGACGGCCACGTTACCGACTCACCCAAATTCACGGTTGACGAAATTAGAGAAAATTAGTATATATAATTAAGTTTTCACATAAACATATTTATTGAAGGATTGCATAAAGTGTACAAAGCAATCATATTCTTTTCTCCTGTAAACCTATTTTGTATAGTGGTAGGTTTATTTCAACAAAATCACTTTCAGAAAGCTGCAACCGAAGAGGGGGGTGGCATCATCCATTTTGTTATTTTACTGCCTATTCGATAGACAAGGCCTGTCTCTCACGGTGTGAGGCTGGCGAGTAGAATCCGCTCGCTATTCGATCGTATGACGTCAGTTTTCCCAGCGCATAAGTTTCAAAATTAGGGGTTTGCGAGATTGTGTGCGAGACTAGAGAAATACGCTAGCGAATCGCTACTCGTACGTTTCAAAATTAGAGGCCCAGTACCGGTGGTTACGGTGTCTAACTCGTCCCTCTTGTGTTAAACTGGTTTGCCGGTGACGACGGATATATTGGAGTTCGAATACCCATTTGGTGTAGCCTGCTGTGGATGGATTTTTCTAAATAGTTTCCCGCTCTCTCTCTCTCTCTCTCTCTCTCTCTCTCTCTCTCCACACACAAATGCGGATACATTTCCTCTAAAATGCTACCTTACTCACGGTTATGCGATTAGTGTAATTAATGCATGCGTCAAACTTGGACTGGTGCTAAAACGTGGTGAAAACAAAATGTTATTCCTCACCGGTTGTCTCGTGGTCTCTACTTGCATTTAACTGGATTTCTGATGACGGGGAAGTCGAGGCTTGAATCTCGGCCGGGTGCTTTTTCACACATGATCCATCACAGTGGTTTTTTTTTAAATCGGTTTCCCCTAAAATGCGTGCACATTTTCTCTAACTCCTACTCGTCCTGATTCTTTCGTTTAATCCGCTAACTATATAGTCTCGTTGACCTGGCGGTCTAGGGGTAAGGTGTCACACTTCTATGCTGGCGGCCGGGGTTCAATCCCCGGTCCCGGCATAAATTTATCTGATTACCAAACCCTTCCTTCACCTCTGACAAGACATATTGTGAATGTGGGGAATGCCAGACCTCCACCGTGGTTCGGATTCCACGTTAAACTGTAGGTCCTCCATTTCATCTCACAATCACCCTACAATTACACATTAGCGTAAGTGCGTATAACCCGAATGGGTAGTAAGACGAGGTGCTAATAATAATAATAATAATAAAAAAATATATAGTCTCCGTGTGTATATGAATGAGGTGGGCAACATATTTTTTATATTTATATATGTAGCCCCCGGTGTGGCGAATGAGAAGTGAAATTAGCCTCACCATTTTATTTTTTATTTCTGAGAAGCTAGGTTGCTCAGTTGAACATTTAAAACAACACACACTGTTTGAACAAGTTTATTAAAAACATAAACACTTACACAACTGCCTGAGATGCAAATGATGAAAATCATTCAAATCGAAAATGTAGGACAAATAAATGCGAAATTTGACAATCCTTTGGTCTGACAAGTTGCAAAAACATTGGCTGAACATCTGAACTCAATGCATTCGCGGAATGCTTCCAAAGATATACAGGAAATATAAAGCTACAACCAGCACACGTAGCCGCCAGTGTTTAAATTCGCCACCATTTAGTGGAAAATGCGAATTATTTTCCATTCTATGGGTTGTCATGCTTGCCGAGGTTATAACAATATATTTACATATTTTAAGTGATTACAATGGCTAAAGGAAGGTGCAAAATTTTCATCAGATTCGTGACCAGTTAAAAAAAATTTTTTTTTCAACTTTAGAATTGCTTCTTGGGCTCCTACTGGTTATCCAACTCTTAATAGTTGCTTTCTGGCTCAATCTGTCTCGGGCTTGCCTGAGAGGTTCTATCATAACTTTCAAAATAGCTATCAATCCTGTTGATTCACTTTTTTTTTAACAATTTAGTCTCATTTATTAAATTTTATGAGCAATGCATATCAATTAAAACAAATGACATATAAAACACTTGACTAACATCTCTTTTAAATAATAAAAAAAAACTGAGTTCACTCTAGCTTTAGCGCCACTTTCTAGCATTGAATAAAAATATATAAAGTGGCTTGTACAATTAACAAATTTACTTTAAATTTTTTCATCAGAAGTCATAATTTTGTTAGAAATTTTTTTAAATGCCTTTTAAATTATTTTCAAATATATAAATGGCACCTGAACATTGAAATCAGACTCGTTTCAGTTTTAATTATATATGATATATTATCATTATATATCATTATATATCATTATATATATATGAAAATAAATCGTGAGCAGCGTGTAATCTATAATAAATGTTAATTTCACTATATGGCTTGAAAGTTTTTATATGTATCCATAAACTCCGACAACCCATTGATTTGGTGGCCTTAACGTTTAATAGAAGGGTTATTAACGACTTTAAATATTTAAGTTGTTACAATGACGGTATCTATAGATAGCGTGGATGGATTTCTTGTAAAGGGGATGAAAAAAATACGTTGTATAACCCTAACGTGATTTAAGATTCGAACCCTGAACTTCCAAGTCAAAGTCATTCGTGATAGCGCCTAGATAATTCTGCCTGCTGCAACCCAGGCTTATGTATTTTTATATGGTTACGTTGAAATATACAGCTTTAAAAATTACGGCCTATTAAACGATTGAGAGCGGTGGGTAGCTCTCCGGTGGGGAACTTGAGATCCAAGAATCGCCGTTTTTATCATAGCCTATATTGATAGTCGCAGCTCTCAGCGCGTGAGGATGTAGCTAACAGCATTGAAAATAACACAGTTTATTTATAAATATGTCCCATATAGAGGATGAGGATTATAGCAATAATTTATATAAGGCGCATTTTAATCAGGGTAAATCTATTTTGAAGAATCTAGAACCGTGTTCAGTGTATTGACTAGCAAACCCAATGGGAAGAGATCATTGGGAAGACCTAGACGCAGATGGGAAGATAACATTAAAATGGACCTGAAAGAGAGATGAGGTGTAATGAATAGAACTAGCTCAAGATAGAGATAGGGTGTAATGGGGTGGACTGTATAGAACTAGCTCAAAATAAGGATAGGGTGTAACGAGGTGAACTGTATATAACTAGCTCAAGATAAGGATAGGGTGAAATGAGGTAGACTGGGTAGAACTAGTTCAAGATAGGGATAGTATGTAATGAGGGCGACTGGATAGTGTTAACTCAAGGTGTAATGAGGGGGACTGGATAGAACTAGCTCAAGATAGTATAGGGTGTAATTATCTGTACTGGATAGAACTAGCTCATTACAGGAATAGGGTGTCATGAGGTGGACTGGGTAGGACTAGCTCAAGATAAGTATAGGGTGTAATGAGGTGTACTGGATAGAACTAGCTCAATATAAGGATAGGGTGTAATGAGGTGTACTGGATAGAACTAGCTCGTTACAGGAATAGGGTGTCATGAGGTGGAATGGATATAACTAGCTCAAGATAAGGATAGGGTAAAATGAGGTGTACTGGATAGAACTAGCTCAAGATAAGGATAGGGTGTTATGATGTGTACTGGATAGAACTAGCTCAAGATAAGGATAGGGTGTAATGAGGTGTTACTGGATAGAACTAGCTCGTTACAGGAAAAGGGTGTCATGAGGTAGACTGGGTAGAACTAGCTCAAGATAAGGATAGGGTGCAATGAGGACGACTGGATAGAACTAGTTCAAGATAGGGATAGGATGTAATGAGGGCGACTGGATAGTGCTAACTCAAGATAGGGATTGGGTGCAATGAGGGATTGACTGGATGGAGCTAACTCAAGACAGGGATAGGGTGTCGTGAGGTGGACTTGGTAGAACTAGCTCAAGATAGGAATAGGGTACAATGATGGTGACTGGATAGTGCTAACTCGGGATTGGGTGTAATGAGATGGACTGGATGGAGCTAACTCAAGACAGGGATAGGGTGTCATGAGGTAGACTGGTGAGAACTAGTTAAAGATAGGAATAGGGTGTAATGAGGTATGGACTGGATGGAGCTAACTCAAGATAGGGATAGGTGGATTAATTTTGTGTGTGCGGCATTGAACTTTCAAGTTCCTGATAGTAAGTTTTTTAGCACCGTGTTTTACTACCCGCTCGGGCTATGAGACAATTAAGTTAAGTATTGATCTACATTAATAATAATATTTAGCACCGCGTCTTACTACATCTACATTAATAGAATGAAGAGTTTGTTTTTCTGTCATGAGCATTGCGCGATATATACTGCGCGAAGCTCTTTTTCACGATAATGTGCTGCCCCTAGAAGCCAGAGTTTTAAAATCTGGACTTAGATTTTTTTTATTAATTAAAAGCCGACACGAAATTTCTCCTGGAAAACTCAGCTTACTTCAACTAGTTAATTTATAAAGGCTTTTAGAGCTATTAATTTTTTCAATTATTTTTCTGCCGTGTCTTACTACCCGTCAAGGCTATACGCATACCTACTAATTACACTAATAAATATTTTTATTATTATTAGCACCGCGTCTTACTACCCGTTCGGGTTATACGCACTTACGCTAATGTGTAATGGTAGGGTGATTGTGAGATGAAATGAAGGACCTACAGTTTAACGTGGAATCCGAACCACGGTGGAGGCCTGGCATTCCCCACATTCACAAGATGTCTTGTCAGAGGTGAAGGAAGGGTTAATTACACTAAGGGGCTAGGAATTAGTAAGTTTGAATATAAAGGAAGTGTACCTGCATTTGCGCTTGGGAGAATGGAAAAACACCCTCGGTACATCCAACTGAAATTTGAATCTCAATCTCCTTGTCATTGGCAATCTAATCGATTACGAGGTTGACGCCTTTGATCATGAGGCCAGCGAAGTGGTTAGTATAAAATTAATTTAATGTAATTAGAACCGAGTGAAACTTTGAAAACCTCGCTCAAATATTTGTAAACTTCGATTCCAATATAAAATCCCGGACTCGACATTTATGAAGCTTTTTTGATAATAATTAAATTAACATTAATGTTAAATTATTTTGATATTATGCTGTTATTTACAATACAAATTTATGCTAACATTTCATTTAGTAAATTTAATACCTTTAGTATGCTATACCATTTTTTTAACATCAAACTTTTTTTTAAATTTGAATTTTGATCCGGTTTAGGGAATATTTCATATTATTTGATTCGTCTTTGCTTCGAACTGAGAATATTGGTTTCGCAAACCCCTAAAAATTGTTTATTTAGTCTCAAACAAGAATCGTTAGCTGATCTTATATCTCTATAGATGATATATGTTTGAACGCCACATACATAACCTTTCTTTAAAAGATGTTCACTGCCACGTTTTTCAACGGCGGATTGAAATTTTAATTACACCCCTCTATCTCCTTCCGACACAATATAACGCCATGCAATACGTATTTTATGAAGCCCTCCATCCGTGCATTAACCCCTTTTTTCCTCCTCCTTCTCAACGATAGCAAGTAAAAGGTGAACAAGCTCCATTGTCTGGTTCTTCTCATTCCGTTATACAGGAACTCGGCTCGGCGGTCCCCGATGATAACGGGAGAGGTTTTTTTTTGGCCTCCTTGCTCCCAACATACGCCATCATGTTCACGTAATTAAAAAAAAATCAGCCAGCGATTACGTTATTAACAAAAGGACATTGATCTTCACTGCGATGTCGGCAAAGAAAGAGAGTTAAAGGGGGGCGGGGTTGGGGGGAGAGGAGAATGATGAAAGCTCTGACAAAGAGTCGCTAGTAGGCACGTATCGCGCCGAGTTTTATACGTTACTAATGAATGACAAGGAAGGCACGGCCCTACCTACCCTTCATACTTCTTTCTCAAATATACCCCTTACCCCTCCCATCTCTCCCGTTCCTAACAACGCGAATAATACAATAGAAGGAATAAAGAAGTACGTCGAGTTAAATTGGTGATTTACATGCTGGAAAAAAAATAATCAAGGGTTGAATTAGACTCTACGAATACAACAAATGTTTCGCCATGTTTAGTGATTGGATAGTCAAGAAACCCATCTTAGGTTTTACAATTTGTATGTGCCTTTTCTTGATACATAACATTTCAACATTCATATATTTTTTAATACATAAAATTATTGTAAATAAATTGATCACTGTATTCTTAGTTACAGTAAGGGCCGTTTTAACCGCTACCAATCGTCATCAATAACAATTATTTTTTAATTTTATTTAATAGAAGTGCATATCCTCTTCTTTTTTTTAGCACCGCGTCTTCTTATTAGGTTGATGTGCTAGAGATGAGGAAGGTTAAATTTAAAGGAAGTTTATGTTTATTTGCGTGGAGGGATAGTGGAAACTAATTTAGAAACACCCCCCCCCTCCCCCCTCAGTACGTACAGACGACCGGTTTCGAACCTCAATCTCCGTATTATCGGTAGTCTAGTCTATTGCGAGAGTAGCTCCTTAGTTAATGCGGTCACCGAAAATGGCTATTTCCCTTTTGGTAGAACCTTTTCCTGGTATTATCATGGCCTCTTACCTCTTAATTACGTCGTCTCCTATTATTTATTTTACTGAAATTTTTTGGACCCGTACATATTTATATTGCGAGTGAAATATCCCCTTAGATTGCCGAGGCGTTTAAAGCGACTGACTCGCATTGCACTTTGTTGCTGTTGACGGAAAGGTCGGGGGTTTAATTCTTGCCTACCACTTTTGTTTTAACTGTGGTTTTTCCTTCTTCTCTATTTATAATACTGGTTTACAATTCCTCTTTTCTTATCATAAAAAATACTACTGAAAGTAACACACATTAACTCGACTTTCATCTCTTAAACGTGAAGGTGCACGTGTATTTCGATGTAAGCTTTAAAAAGAAAACTTAATGAATCAAAAGATTTTGAAGTGCTGTTAAGGTGGGGCTGTAGGGAACGCGAGGAAAGGTTCAGGCACCCGTGACAGATATTCAACAACAGCTGTTGATATGATAATACCTTGTGTATAAAATAAAATTCTTCGTTTCAAATAATATTTTTTTTTAATTTTGGCCAAAAAATTGTTTTGATATGAAAACTCCAAAAACATTGGTCTTTTCTCGCGCTCACTACATCACCACCTTAACTCGTTGAAAGGAACGTTTACCACTTATAAATTGTTAAAACACTCTACAATTAAATCAAACAATTCTTATAAGTGCTATAAACATAAATATGAAACATTAAATGATTTATAAAACAGATAATTTGAAATCTGAGATCTCGTATACAATTATAATATTTTTATTGGTCGATAGTTAATACATTGGAATGAGATTGATCACTTAAACAACTTTAAAAATGCCAATATGAACGATATGCGGTAGGTACATTCGGTTACAACATATACTCTATGGGGTGTCACGCTAGTGATAGACTGGCCTTCTGATACCGGTCGGGTCAACTGAGGGTGGATGCTTCCTTTCTCATCCCTACCCCATTATAGTAATTATTATACTTGCATATAACCGCAACATGCAGTAAGATTCTGTGATGAAAAAATATAGTTGAACCAAATAAGGTAAGCTTTCAACGATTAATGGAAAGTACACTCTGTTTACTATGAAAGATCATTACTAATCACGCTATGGCCCTATTACTTAAGTTGTGCCATGGTGGAACCAAGCAAGGTAAGCTTGGTAAATGGGGTATGCCTACTGGTCTGTGATCCTCAAACCCTTCGGTACCAGCAGGGTGGGGTTGCATCATCAATATTATTGAAGGGGGTCGCCTCTGTAAGCGATAAATTGCCTCGCGGACGTTCGGCTCTAGCCCAAAATTTAATTATATTATGATGTGTTATTACCAAATATGGGTCACGCCAGAATAATGTCGAGAGATTTACCTAACAATCTTTTAGTTGGCGTTTCATCAATAGATAGAAAAATAATTTGTTTAATATGACTTTAGCTCCGTTTGGACGACTTTTTAAGTATATTTGTGGAGCTGTGAGACTAGGCTTGGTGAAAAAGGGCTCTAGTTTAGCCTTCCTCTGACAAACCATACTGTTTTAATAGCTTACCAACAGAAATTTTTAAGATTTTTGAGAACTAGCAGCCACCTTTCCTATTTACCTTTATATAATAGTTTACTTAGTTTCATTTCCTGTCTCTATTATTACCATGACAAATGGTAGCTAGTTGTAGGTGAAGGGCGAAAGGTAGTATAATCTTATACAGAATAGAGAAGTAGTTACAGAAAATGACACAAATCATTGTAATTGAGGCCGTGTGGCCAGGAAGCTATTGATACTTGCTCGCTGGCCGACTTAATGGCATCTAACATTGAATAAGAAACGCTGTTCTACAGGTTGTACAGGCCTGCCGTAGTGGAACCAATCAACGTAAGATATGATCCGCAAACCCCTCGACAAAAACCGGGTGGAGCTGCATCATCGACATTAGTGCCGCGAATACCGGCCCGCCGCATTATAAACCCTCGCATGGGGATGATTGGATGGTGGGCTGGTTCCTGAATGGCAATAGAGGATGTAAGGAGCTTCCTCTAATGGGAAGGGACGGGAAATAATTTGGGGGCAATGGAATTTAGTGTAGTGAAAGTGTATGCAGCGTCCTTTCTCCCCCCTCCCCCTACCGCCCCTCTCTTTTTCATAGTGGCGGGTAAGTTGCTATTAGACCAGGTAAACAAAGATCTGGGTCCCATACTAAGCTTGTTCTCAACTTTGAAGCACACTATTTTGCATATTTAGTAGGTGATAGCAGCTACGGAATAGGTAGTCTCCGAGTATAATTACGCAAATAACATTCAAAATTCGGAATATTGTTTATATGATGGAGATACTTGCTAAACAAATATTACTTTGAAGATTAAAATAGTCTCTGTTAACCCTGAAAGGTAGAAGTCCTACCTTGACGGACTAAACTATGGTCCTATCCTATAATCCTATAGTGTAAACATGCGAGGAAAGATTGCTACATTTCAGGCTAAGCGAAGGATACGTTCTGTTATATAAAATATAGATCACTAGAGAAAACTATTCATATTTTATTAACGGATACGTCATTAACTTTGTTAACTAATTGCAGCCACAAATGTGTGTGAAGCCATTCTTAAAGGCAGCCAATCAAGTCATCATACAAGGCAACTTTAATACTACTAAATAATACTTAATTACTCTGTGGCATTAGGAACTTGAAAGTTCATTGCTGCTAGCTATTTCCACTCCACCTTATTACACCCTGACCCTATCTTGAGCTAGCTCTATCCAGTCTACCTCATTAGACCCTTGCCCTATCTTGAGCTAGTTCTAACCACTCCACCTCATTACACCCTAGCCCTATCTTGAGCTAGCTCTATCCAGTCTACCTCATTACACCCTTGCCCTATCTTGAGCTAGCTCTTTCCACTCCACCTTATTACACCCTAACCCTATCTTGAGCTAGCTCTATCCAGTCTACCTCATTACACCCTAGCCCTATCTTGAGCTAGCTCTTTCCACTCCACCTCATTACACCCTAACCCTATCTTGAGCTAGCTCTATCCAGTCTACCTCATTACACCCTAGTCCTATCTTGAGCTATCTCTATCCAGTACACCTCTTTACAACTTTTATCTATTTTGAGCTAGTTCTATCCAGTCCACCTCATTACACCCTAGCCCTATCTTGAGCTAGCTCTATCAAGTTTACCTCATTACACCCTTGCCCTATCTTGAGCTAGTACTATCCAGTCCACCTCATTACACCCTAGCCCTATCTTGAGCTAGTTATATCCAGTCCACTTCATTACACCCTAGCCCTATATTGAGCTAGTTTTATCCAGTCCACTTCATTACACCCTAGCCCTATCTTGAGCTAGTTCTAACCACTCCATATCTTTATACCTTAGCCCTATCTTGAGCTAGCTCTATCCAGTCCACCTCATTAAATCCTATCCATATTTTGAGCTAGTTCTATCCAATCCACCTCATTACACCCTAGCCCTATCTTGAGCTAGCTCTATCCAGTCCACCTCATTACACTTTAGCCCTATCTTGAGCTAGTTATATCCAGTCCACCTCATTACACCCTATCTCTTATAGGCCTATTCTAATGTTATCTTTTCATCTGCGTCTAGGTCTTCTCAATCAATGGTCTCCTCCCATTGGGTATACCTGTCAGTACCATGAACACGGTTCTAGCTTTTTCCGCATATATCAATAAATAATTAAGAGTTACAAACATTTAAAAAAAAGTCACTTTTCATCTAACAAATTTCACAATCAAGACTTATGTCTAAAGTGACACCTACTTGGCTTATGAATACATGAAATTAAATTAAGTAAATTTCAGAACTTTCACATAAGGTGTGAATAAAGGGAGCTCGAGTTAATATCCGAACTTTGTGCAGTTTTTATGACACACTATATAGGAGCAAAATAATAATATATAGCTCCAGTGAAAAGGTTTATTTTAATTTTATACACTTATAATCTTAACACTTCTTGAATATTGGTTACGAGCATCGTGACTTTTGACCAAAAACGTTTTTTTAATAAAGAGAAAAAAATATTGTCAGACTACAAAATGCCTCGCTTCAGTGTCCGAATGGTTTAAAGTGCCACTCTCATGTTAAAGTAATCTGCTGATGAAGGGGAAATCAGGGCTCGAATCCCTGTCAGTTCTACTGGTTTTTTTCCCCATAGATTGTTTCCCATTCTATTACCATGCAAATTCGGGTAGATTACCTCTAAAATCCTTTCTTCCTCATCCTCACCCCATTAGATTATCAAATTTGCGTATAACCTGAACAGTTAGTAAAATGCGGTGATAAAAAAAAACTCCGCTATGCTTCAACAATCTTCAAATCTCTAAATTTCTGCCCCGCCATATCGTATTGATCTAACGAAATTCCCTTTTTTTCCATTTTTTTTAAGGCAAGAAGGAGGGGAAATAAAGTACTTTGGGGGAGCGATAGGGTTCTCTATCTTTAAGCGAGTATCATCTAATTTAAATTCATTCCCTAGGTCCCTCCTTTTTGTTCAACGTGATCCGACAGTAATGAGATGAGACGGTGGCTCTCCTTAATAGATGATGATCTCTCTCTGCATCGCAAATTAAAACAAGACGAGGATACATATTTATAGGGTTTTTTCCACCTCCTTATATTTGTTTAGGATATACCCTCATTGAGGAAAGAGGATCTATCAGGTACTTTGTTTTACGCATCAGTAATTTAATAACCCTCTTTGAGGTCTCTTGCGTGAATCCAGGGGATAACATAACTTTAAAAAAATATATTTAACTAATGTCCATGCTATCCTTTATCGGAGGGTACGTAGGATATAGCGCCAATGAAGGTTTGGTCTTGTTCGATAGTGTTGGCAAGGTCGGGGTTCAAACTCCTTTAAATTTGGTTCAAAAATAATTTACAAAAAGTTTTTCATTTTCTTTTCACACAAATGCGGGTTTATTTGTTTTAAATTATACCTTTCACTTCCACCTCCTTATCCCATACGTGCAGATAGTCCGAATAAGTGGACGAACCCCGCCTCCCAACCCGAACACATAAAAAAAGAGAAAGAAATATAAGAGGTGTTGGGTGGTTCCTCCATTTTATAACCCACGTTTTTAGAAATATTATCCCTTCCCACGGTTCCGGAAGCGAAGCAAACTGCCACAGAAACCATAAAAACCAGTGATGGAAGTTTTTCAGCCGTATTGTAGGAACCAGATGCTCCCAAATTGGAGGATGCTATTCTCAACCTTCTGCAATAAATTCAATTTCGTCGTGTCATACCGTTCCCAGTGGTATTAGGTTCAGAGAGCTTATACCCAGTACATAGATAAAAACATATACAAGACCCACAACCTCCAGTTTATAATGGTTGCATTCATTGCGAGAGCTTTAGTCCTTCAACACTTTGTAAACACTCTTAACATATCATGTACTTTTTTTAACACCGTGTCATACTACCCGCTCGGAATATACGCATATTTTTTTTTATTTAACACCGCGTCTTACTACCCGTTAGGGTTATATGCTTAATTACTAATTACACTGATGCATTAGGAATTGGTAATGTTGAGTTTAGAGGAAGTGAACCCGAACTTGCGTGGAGGGAGAGTGTAAAACCATTTAGAAAAAACCACCATCAGTTCACCTGACCGAGATTCGAACCTCGATCTCCCCGTTCTCGATGGTCTAGCTCAACATGACTGGCGCGTTAGCTAACTATACCACCGAGGCGGGTGTGTATATACTAATTACGCTAGTGGTTTTAAATGAGTAAGGCTATATTTATAGGAATTGTACCCGAATTTGCGTGAAGCGAGATTGGAAACCCATTTTTGGAGAGAGAAAAACACCCTCAGAACACTTGAACGAGATTCGAACCTCTATCTCCCCGTCATCGGTAGTCTAGTCTACTGTTAGAATGGTGCCTTAAACTATGCGTCCACCGAAGTGGTGATTGACTGCTTACATGTCTGAAATGGTTTGTTCATTTAAAGGTGATGATGGGGTGTATGGTGGTGGTAGGGGGAGTAAATTGTTGGTACCTCAGTTATTGTATTCGGACTTCCACCCCATTACAAAGGACAATTTGAAAATGAGTCGTTTTAGTTGGAAGTGCTGTTATCCCTGAGACTGCAACTATCACTCTTCAATGCTCAAGAAAGAATCTTTTCCTCTGACATTATTCTAATTTAAGGGGTATTCTATCTTTAATTCGTCAAATATCAGTTCTAGACAACTATTATTTTAACTCTTATTATGATCAACCTATAAAATATATAAGGCTTCGGTAAGTCTCGGCAAGCGACTAGGACACTTGTATTGAACAGAGTAAAAAATAGTGCATTTTGTAAAGCAAATAACCTCACCGTTATTATGATTATTATTAGCACTGTGTCTTACTACCCGTTCGGGTTATACGCACTTACGCTAATGTGTAATGGTAGTGTGATTTTGAGATGAAATGGAGGACTTACAGTTTAACGTGGGATCTGAACCACGGTGGAGGCCTGGCATTCTACACATTCACAATCTGTGATTAATACACGTCTTCTCAGAGGTGAAGGAAGGGTTTGGCAATCAGGTAAATCTGTGTCTGAACCGAGGATTGAACCCTGGACCTCCAGCACAGAAGTCTGACACCTTACCCCTAGACCGCAACCTCGCCGTTGGTCACGTGGACTAAATATCAAGCTCGTCTAGTTTGGTTTGTCAGTGATGGGTTTGAACTCCATTTGGGTGGGGGTTTTATCTTCTTCATGATTGGTGTCATATTCTTCTTCAACAAGAATGCGGTTAAATTGATTCGAAATTCTACCTTCCTCATATCTACACCCTTAACCTAATTAATTCTTATGCTTTATTCCAAACAGTTACTAGGTTTCTATCGGGAAAAAAAAGAACAAAGTTTAATAATACATTTAGTAGATCAAGGTTTACTAGGGCATGTAGAATAGTAGAGTACTGTGACATTTGAGGGTTCAGAGTGTATTAGAACATGTAATAAAACAGGGAGTAATAACATACATTAAATTTAAAATGCATATGACATAGAAGTTTTTTTTATTTAACTCGCTAAAATCAAGTAGTAGTAGTTGTTTAATATATCTATAGTCGTGTTGAGCTTGACTGCTGAGGACGGGGAGATCGAGGTTCGAATCTCGGTTGGGTGAACTGGGGTGGTTTTTCATAACTGGTTTTCCACTCCCCCTCCACGTAAATGCGGGTTCACTTCCTCTAATATCAACTTTCCCAATTTATAATCCATTAGCGTAATTAGTACTTAAAGCGTATAACCAGAACGGGTAGTAAGACGCGCTGCTAAATAATAATAATAAATACTCTAAAATGAATAATAAATGCGGTAACAAAATTGCTTGGGACGGAGAACTATACCCTGTCTCTGGTAGGAAGAACGATAAATGGCAGTCACAAACGTCGGTAAAAACTGCTTTCATATATTCATACGTCAAGTAATGTGATTTATATATTTAACTTTTGTTGTATATCATCAATAACTATGAAATAACATTAATAACTAAGTAAAATGTTATTAATATACCATAAACTTATGTTTGTATTTTCTAAAACCGTTCTTCCGACTGGAAACAGGATATAAAGTGTATGTCTAGCTAAAACTTTATGTGCATAATTAAATAGATCACAGTCATGATAATATCGTAATCTTATCTTGGAACTCAAAAACTGAGTTTTCACAGGGTAGAAATACACGTGTTTTTTTATTATTTTAATTTATTCGTGATTTAAATTATTATCACCTGGGACAGCAATTATAGTTAACCCGCAGGAGTGGTCGCCTCAATAATTTTTATAATACTGCATCTTACTACCTGTTCTGGTTATACGCATTCGTAAATAACTCTAATGAGGTTGTAAGGAAGAAGCAAGCATTTGAGAGGTAATTTACCCCATCTTCTTGGAAGGAGAGTGGGAAATAATTTGTGAAAAAACACCCTCAGCAGATCCGACCGGGATTCGAACCTTGATCTCTTCGTCATCAGCAGGCCAGTCCAACACGAGAATGATGCCTTGGAGCATTCAGTCACTGAAGCTGGTCACTCTTTCAACTAAACAGTAGACTTACTTTTTTTTTAAGCATCGCGTCCTACTACCCGTTCGGGCTGTACGCACATGAACTAATGATTTTACTCTAGTGTTGGACTAGACTGCCGAAGACGGGGAGATCGAGGTTCGATCTCGGTCTGGTGCACTGAGAGTGTTTTTCTTAAATGAGTTTTCACTCTCCCTCCACGCAAGTTTGGGTGCACTTCCTCTTCATTGAACCTTCCCAATCTATAAACCATTAGAGTAATCAGTATAGACGTACAACCCGAACGGGTAGTAGGAAACGGTACTAAAATAATAATAACGATAAATAATAATAATTACGTTAATGTGCTAGGTATGAGAAAGGATGAATTTATAAATTTAGGGAACATGTTCTCACATCCGCATGGAAGTAAATTGGAGCCGCATTTAGGTATAAATACTTCTCAGCACATCGGGCCGGGATTCGAACTTCTACCTCCTCGGTCACCGCCAACTTAACTACACGAGTTTGACGTCTCATTTTGGTCCGCATACTCACTGATGTGTGTTATTCATAAAGTAGATTTTTTTTTGGAAATACAACACATTATATATATAATATGACTTGATATGATTATATTAAATAAGTTTAAGTAACATTTTTTGTTCTTATTACTCAAATACTTCTAAAGATCGATGATTAACGTCAGAAGTAATGTCTATTAAGATTAAATTATATCTAATTGCTTGAGGTGCAACCTTGGATTGAAGCTAATCATAGCCCTCTCAAGTCAGTCCTCCCCCTCTGACATTATGACGTGCTACGGGCGGAAGTGAGGGCGCTGATCTTTTAGGCGGGCACGTCAGGTCGTATTTTGTTCAATTTTCTCCCTGATATCGGATAGCGAACAATCACAGAGTTGTGATTTAGGGCGCGATAATTGATTAATTCAATTATCTTCTTCCCCTTTCCTCCTCATTGTGGTCCTCCCTATTGCGAAGGAATGAGGAACTTTATTGGTAAAAGATAAGTGGATCAATAGGGCAAAAAAAGAAGGGAAAAGACAACATAAACTTTGTAAGTTTATTTTCTATCGATGATTTTCGGAGTTTGATTGGCTTACTCTATTTTCCCATTAGATGCTTATACAATTATTAATGTAGGTCTATACACGCCATTAAAAAAATCTTAATGTAGTAGCCTACTCTAATTCCATATAATTTATACATTACAGGCATACATCTGATATTATCTGTTTTGGCGGATTTCAAGATAAATTTAATCAAAGGATATTTGAGAATTTCCACGGATATTCAGACTTATTTTTTTAAGGTTGACATTAAAACTTATTGGTCAAGTGCATGATATGAATCTCTGATTATAGCCAAAGGAGGAATAGTGCAAGGGTTCTAGAACTTTTCAGACCGAATGAGCCCTTATTAAAGAATTTTGATCACATATAATACAAAAATTTGAAATGCAAAGATTACGTATAAAATAGCCTAACTAGGCCCTATTTATTTCCTCGTTAGACACAATTTACGTAGAAAGGAAGTCGGTACCAACCTTAAGACAAACTGAGCAATTATTTATTTAAAATTAAAAGATCTAGAATGTTAAAAATAATCGAACCACTAATACTTACTAATGCAATGTAATTATATAGTTTTTTGTTCAAAATTTAATTAAGCCTTATCTTATATTTAAAGTAGTAAAAAGTAATTTATAAAAAATAATGTTTATCTTGAATAATTTTAATGCCTTACAACCCACAGCCTTAATATATGGGCACCGGTGGTCCCCCAATGCGCACAACTTTCATCTCGAGATCCCCACTCCCCACCGAAACTTTGAGAACCACTGACTTGAACTGTTTTTGGTAGGGATGTTGGAGGGAGAGAGAAGTGGGACACGGATAAAGGGGAGTGGGGCACGGATAAAGAGGATGCTTTCCACCCGACCCGTAGCAGCAGACTTGTGTCGCTCGGCCTATTGTTCACCTTTCGGTCCCTTTCCAGCTTGATTTATGGATAACTGTAATCCGACTCCAAAGTAATGAATTATATTCAGACTACTCGTAGCGTATTTCACTCCATTATTCCACATTCGCTGAAATATGGGGCTGGTCCGGTTTATTTGTGTGCGTGTGTGTGTGCATGTGTGTTTGGGACAAAGAAAACAAGTGTTGCTTTTTTATTTTTAGAAATAGGCTATCTTGTATGTGAAACTAATGAAGAATATTGGACCACTAATCAATTCTTTACCAAGTGTTTGTTATTTTTTTGAAACCGCGTCCGAGCTATTCATATTTAATTACTCTAAACTACTTCAGTGATCTAACAGTCAATGACGTCACTCTGACTGACCTTCTAATGACGGAGAGTATTTTTCCCTAAATGGTTTCCCACTCTCTTTCTACCCAAATGTAGGTATATTACCTTTAAAATGATTCCTTCCTCCTTCATATTCCATTAGGGTAATAGTTATAGATTTGTTCAACCTGAGCAGGTGGTAAGACGAGGTGATAAAAAAGTATTTAGAAAGAAAGGCTCGGATGCGAACCCCGACCTCCCCTTCACAGGCAGAATAAACGCGCTTTGACGCTTTAACGTGTACCCAAAGACATGACTCCCAGAGTTTTCTGATTATGTAGATAATGTAGTATATAAAGCTTTCTACTTGCACCGATGTTCAAGCGGCTTAAGGCGTTCGGACTATTGTGGCACTTGGTTGACCTTGATAGGGAGTCAGCGCTTGAATATATCTAGGACAGGAGGAATGGAGGTATTTTCCCCCATACCTGTGGTTTTTAAATTCTCTACGAAAATGCGGGTGCATTTGTTAGAGACTTATCCCTCCATCTTCACCTCCAAGAAGTATTCGTTAATTAATTTGAACGTACACGAAAAATTGCACATTTATTTATATTTATTTATTTGGGGTATTTAACGTGCACTTTCTGAATCGACTGAATATATCATCACACTAGAATTTCTTTGAGTGAGAAGGAACTAACCTACTAACTAGCCGGGAAAGGTATTTTCACATACCTTCTAAGGTTATTTTAGATTCCACAATCGACATGTGACCGACTGCTTTACTAAGGAAGTTGTGATACGGATTTGTATCGATCTTAAAGAAAAATCCGTCTACACCATCTGGGTTTGAACTCACGAACATCGGGTCCTGAGACGAACACATTACTCCGAGACCACTCAGGTTGGCAACTTGCACGCCCACTCCGAAACTCGCTTTGGGCACACACATTCAGAGATTAGTCGGCGAAACCGAGAGAATTAATGTTGGTACCTCATTAACAGAGTGTTTGATATCAACCGACATTCATTTAGGCTATAATTTGCTTTCGTCATCCTGTACAGATTATTAAGATTAATTTTAACCATTAATCTAATATCAAAGCGCACTCTTGATAATAGCATTTCAATTATAATTAATAAATAGGTCCAGTTGGAAATATTAAGGCAAGTAGCGGTTTTGTTACAGATAATCCAATCAAAGAGGTCCTGAAACGAACCACGAGTTACATTTAGAGCCAGATGTATTGAAAATCAAACCATTGTCTTATTTTTTTTAAAAAAAAGGTCGCCTTGGCGTGAACACAGATTTACCAAGTCAATAGTCATTTATGCTGTCGTTAGGCAAACTAGTCCGATATTAGAGTGAACGAATATAAATTTAAAACCTTAATTCTCTTTTGAATTGCATTTACTACAATTTTTTTAAAGAATAAATACATATAAAAATATTTCAGATGAAGTATGGTTAAACGTTTTAGAATTTAGAGTATTTAAAGTTAAAGTAAACTGACTTAGGTCAGAGTTCTTGGCTATATATCCAGAGATCTTGAGTTCGATCCCTGGCGCTTACAGATATTTTTTTTGCTAAGCAATGTGTGACATCCTCTATCCGCAGAGGTTGGCACTACCTTCGCCTACAAACGGCGGTTTCTCGGTCGATATTGCTCGATTGCGGGCTGATGCCATGGTAATTTTTTTTTCTAAATTTACTTAAGTCAAAGTAGTTTATATTTAATTTTTTTTCTCGCTAAAACAACTTTGCGCATTTCCTATTTATAACAATAAATTCAAACTGTGTTGTATTTACATTGTGTAGTGTTGCTAAACTTGTGTGTAAAGTCCGTTCACCGAAGGAATTGTTTTCTGAAAGGCCTTTTTCCCTGCCAAAAATCTACTATATACTAGATATTGGTAGGAAAAAATACCTTTCAGAGAGTAATTCCTACCGTGAATGGAGTATATGTACCTTAATACCTGTTTGTACTATCCGTACACTTACACTAATGAGATAGGGGATTAGCAATGTAGAATTTAGAGGAAATTTACTCGCTTTTGCGTGAAAGATACTGTAAAACCGCCAAGGAAAATAACTCCCTCGTTACACCCGACTGGGATTCGAGTCCTGATCTACTCGTAACGGTGAGAGTGATGCCTTAGACCATGTGACCACTGATGCGGGTACTATATAATTAGAGGTTAGCTCTCAACAGGTTCTTAAGGTACTGTGCAATGTCGGTCAGTAGAATTGACCCATTTTTAGTTGAGAACCAATTGTATAAAAGTACAAGCATTTTTTTTGTGGTTGAGACTGTAGATAGACATACAACAGAAACGTGCGTGCGCTATCGTCAGGACTACCTACAACACCCGGCCACTCTATGTCATCAGGAGCTTAACCCTTTTTGAGCTAAAAGTCGCTGTAGCTGGGATTCTAGATAAACGACATTTAATTAATCGTGTTTTAATCAGATTAGCTACTTTTTACTTTCTCTCGACCTATCGGAGAGAGACGTATAATGATCGTTCTAACTCAAGATTTTGATCAAATGTCGACGTTCCATGACCCACTGAAACAAAAATAATATTGTTTATTGATGCCGCCTGTGTGTTTGTATGCCTGTTTGTCTGTATCTCGGCCTGGAGCTTGAACCATTTGACCGATCCTATGACTTGTCATTATTTAATTTGGCTCGCTATTAATGACGTGGATCAGAGAGTGTTAAGCTTATTATTGCTGTTACTAAAGGTAACGGTACATGTTTACGATGTATTTACTATTGGTTGTCGACCTCGGTGGTATTGAGAGATAAAAATCCTTAGCACAACTTCCTTCGTAGGGGAAGTTAAGCCGGTCTCATATCGATTGTGGCATGTGAAAGAACCCTGGAAGGTATGTGAAAATACCTTTCCCGGCAAATTTAATAGGCTCTTTCGTTCTTTCTCATAGAAAAATTTTCATGTGCTGATATAATTAGTCGGTTCAGAATATGTACGTTAAATACTTTAAATAAATATTAATTGTTTACAGTACATTATTTCACATACTTTTTGCAATATAGGCCCAAATCTCAGTAATTATTGTATTTATAATATATTCAACTTAAATGACCGACACGAACAGAAATCAAACTTAAAATCTACTAAAGAGCAGCTTGAAACTTACCCTTTCAAAACCATATCTCAGGAAACAAAACTTTACCATTCCAAATCTCTCACGGACGCATTGGTGGGCACATTGTCTGAATAGTAAGCTCATGTAAACTGGATTGTTGTCGCTGACAGGGTGGTTGGGCATCTAATACCGCCCGAGTGTACTAAGCGTGTTTATTTTTCTAAATCAATTTACACTTTTTCTCCATGTGAATGAGCGTCCATTCGACCCCTAGAGTGAGTTTTATATCCTCTTAAAAAAAGCGTTAAAATATTATCAATGTGACGTTCCATTTTTGATAGTGTTTTTGTTATGTCCTAGTCATCTTTATCAAGTTAGTCTCGCCATTGGACGAAATTATTTCGCCCGAGGAGGGTGAGGGACTGAATTTGAAAAATCCTGGTACGATTTCCATTTTAAAAACGTATTTTATAAATCTGAAAGCTACAGGCAAAACAAGCCAAATAGGTTAAACTTCGTTTATACTTTTATGGTTTTGTATACAGAGCTGTAACATTTTCTATTCGGGTTGTTTTGTCGCTTTTAGATAAGCCTTAAACCCCACTGTTTTATATTATATACATTTTAACAGGGTGTTTACTAACAAGGACACATTTTACTAACAGCAAAACATAAAAGAATTCGGTCAAATTATTCTTAAATGTTAATCTAATATACATGCTTACTTTGCATTTTAAAATATAAAAATAAACGTACTTTTGATTAATTTATATAAGATAGCAGCCATTTAAATACTAAGTTTGCTCAACTTTATTTTTAAACTCACATGTATAAATCGCTTTAGCGATTTTAATAAATTTGGCAAAATGTATATTCGCTTAGTCAAAAGATATAATCTGTTAATCCATCTGAACATTATAACTTATTTTTAGCACATTTGTGTTTACTAAATAAACGGTAGCCGGTAAAACATAGAATATGTTGACCTGTTTCTTGACTAAATGACTTACAACACATCAAGTTGAGCTACGGTATAATAAGTTAAGAGTAAAATAATATATCATTCTTAAGATATTTGTTAAAAAATATTCATAAGTTTGAAGAATTGTATTTAATTTTAAATAGTAATAATAATTGTTTTACCCCATAGTTAATGTTTCGATGAGTGTTAATAAATCTCGCTTCGTAACTTTTGAACTTATACAGGGTGGGGCCGAAACCATTAGAAGATTAATCACTTGAAAATTAACACTTTAATTGAAAAGTAAATATTCACTAGCTAAATAAAAGCAAACTACACTACATACTACACTTTCTAACTTTTTGAAGATAATTTCACTCTGGTGAGCTCCACCGGACGTCAGCCAAACCTCAGCACGTTGTATATCACTTTTCTCAGCAAAGATCGTATGGTTGTCCCTTCCCCCCCACCCTGTGTAACCATGAAATAATACAGTGTTTTGAATTGTAGTTTTGTTGGGAGTTAAAATCTTTATTTTATCTTGTTCGATCTTTTATACCATCATGAATTTCAACATCTCTTCGTCACATATTATTCTTTCTAGATTATTAGAAATAATTATTATATTTTAATATTATTTCCTTGAATTTAGTTTGACTAGATGAACATTTATAGTATTTCCTTGTATTGAAGGCTCATTTATTAGCATAATATAAAACGTCTTTGCTTTAGTAGGATTCTGGTAGAAGAGACATTTAAAAAAATACAAACGTATTTTATTTCGGTTAATATTGAAAATAGCTAATTATTTTGTTAGTATTACAGGATGGCTACAGACTATAAAAACCTTGAAAGTCAGGATATTATTTTTAATGGCAGGGAAAACGATGAAATTTCAGGGAAAATATCCCTAAGGTCATGTAATTTAAATATTGACCAACTATACATTTGAACAAAAGTGAGAAATTTGTTTTCTCGATGTTAGCAAAATAGCTTGTCATAATAAAGTTGTTGTCCTATTAAATATATAAATCTTTCACTTGAAATATATTTTTTATAAACCCAAGATTAGTTCCAAAGTTATCAGAAAATATATTTTATAAATACTTTTTTTTATTCGGGTCTTTGAAATATGAAATTGATTTCTTTGCTTGGTGGACAGATATTATCCTTTTTTTTCTGTCAATGATCTTTGGTGGAGTGTTTCTGCAACAATGTATATTATTTGTTCACAAATCTTCCTAGTGTTTAGAAAATGTATTCTATTGTAAGATAAAAGAGAAAGTATGTACGGTTTACCTTGCCACTTATTTAATCCAAAACAACAGCTATAATCTAAGATATAAATACAAACCAGCTAAAATATGCAAATGAATGGCACTTGTGTGTTTCTTTGATTGCAACTCACGATATGCTATTGAAAAGTACGAGTAATAGTATGAACAGGTTGATGTGTATTCTAGGAGAAAGGATGCAATTTGGAAACATCCTCCCACCCATGGCTAATAATCTCGGGTAATCCTCCTCTCCTGCCCCGTGTGTAATGGTTTTAGGTAATGAGGTGGAAACCTGTACAAGCTTAAATTAATTGTTGTTCTTTTAAGTCTAGAAATTTCAACTTTTTTTCTTTTGAGTATAGCGCAAAGCATTTAATAATATTTTTGTGGTTGTCAAAAGACTTAATCTAACTGTACAATTATTACTGAAACCATAAAAATGTGTGTTTATGATCTAAAAAAAATCAATATTTATATATAAACTAAAAACCTGCTTTGGTTGTTGAATAATATGTAATTACTCTTGCAATAGACAAGACCTCCAATGATGAGGAAATTGGGCTTCGAATCCCTGTCAGGTGTATTGAGGCTATGTTTGCTAAAAAAAAATCACTCTACATCCACGCAAATTTGGATACATTTCCTCTAAATTCAACCTTAATAGTCTCTAACATACTAGAATAATTCGCGCATAAGCGAGGCACGATAAAAAAAACCTTAGTCAAATATTTAAAAAAATATTAGAAGATATTTTATTAAGACACTATGTTAAAGTGTTCTAAGGAACACGATTCCTGAAAAAACAAAACATTAATGGGGTTGAAGAGCATTAATATTCAATTAAATATAGATTCGAGCAGCAAGGTAATTTAAGTCGCTAAAAGTCAGTAATGGCAGTAAAAATAACACCATAAATTTCTTGTCAGTGTCAAAAAAAGTCTCAAGTAAACCATTTTTAATATAACCCGTTTGTAGGTGCGAGAAAAGCACCTCTGGTAAGCAACAGCCGATACACACTCCTCACCCACTTACACCCTGCCCCGAGGAGAGAAGGAAGCCTCGTCACGCCTGCGGATTCAATTTATTGAGATCGTCAGGAGTTAACTCTGTGTAATATGAAAGTTTGATCTACGCCAGATGAAGGCCGCTTGCTCTCTTCCAGCTAGAAGCAATCTGCTGAGTGTCTTGGGGATGTATGGGGGTGTAAGAAGAGTGAGGAGTAGGAAGAAAAATAATAAAAAAGTATCGGGACTTCGGGAATCAATACTGATCTGAAGCGAGGGGCCCTTGCTCTGTGAATCTTTGTTGCATCGATATCAAACGGATGTTGAATCACGTTCCAGAGGTGGAACGGGCGGGAGGATGATTATTAGAAGAAGTTAGTAAAACCTAGGTTATATAAAAGAAAACTAATATTTAAAAAATCAAACCAAAATAAACACTCGTCGCTGGGCAGGGCGAAAGTTATTTGGTGCTATCAGGCATTATCAAAGTTGAAATAAACGGGTGACGTTTGGACCTGGCTGAGTATAAACCTGTTAATTCAAAATTGTTTGTATGTTTTCTTCTCTCTCATGTTTTTATAGCCGGTGAAGTAAAGTTTTGCTGTTTTGACAATACATTTACATTTATTGTGACGCTTCACTATTAAACGTTACTAACGTAACGGTTTGGATTAGGTTAGGAAATGCTGGTTCTACTTGTTTCAAACGTTATATATCGGTTGGTACAAACGACCGGGTATTTACTAGCCAAACGTCCTGTCCGGATTGCATCATATGGGTCGCTTTCTGGGGGATTACGCCAAACGTCCTGTCCAGATAGGTTCAAATGGGTCACTTTCTCGGGGATTACGCCAAACGTCCTGTCCAGATTGGTTCAAATGGGTCGCTTTCTCGGGGATTACGCCAAACGTCCTGTCCAGATTGGTTCAAATGGGTCGATTTCTGGGGGATTACTCCAAACGTCCTGTCCAGATTGCTTCAACTAAGTCCCTTTCTGGGGGATTAATCCAAACGTCCTGTCCAGATTGGTTCAAATGGGTCGCTTTCTGGAGGATTATGCCAAACGTCTTGTCCAGATTGGTTCAAATGGGTCGCTTTCTGGGGGATTACGCCAAACGTCCTGTCCAGATTGGTTCAAATGGGTCGCTTTTTGGGGGATTATGCCAAACGTCTTGTCCAGATTGGTTCAAATGGGTCGCTTTCTGGGGGATTACGCCAGACGCCCTGTCCAGATTGGTTCAAATGGGTCGCTTTCTGGGGAATTACGCCAAACGTCCTCTCCAGATTGATTCAAATGGGTCGCTATCTGGGGGATTACTCCAAACGTCCTACGGCCGATGAGCATGTCGACGGTATGCCAAGCACATCAAATCTGGTTTACTGGTGACTGTAAGTACGGAAATCTACTCCATGACTGGGTGTATTTTTTTTCTAAATTATTTTCCGTCCTACCTCTGTGCAAATTCGGTTAATATAACTATAAATTCTATATTTCTAGTCCTTAACCCACCAATATAAATAAATGCGGATATCCCGGGCGGGTTTTAAGACGCGAATAAATAAATACTATTAAAAAAACTAATCTTAGGTTCTAAAGTTGGCCTTTGTGATTTGAAATATTTAGGGCTAGACTATCAGTAGAGGTGTGCGAAGCTTCGAAGTCGAAGGTCACATTTTCATTGCTTCGACCTCTACACCCTTCGAAACATTTCGAAAGAAGAAGAAAACTTCAAATATATATTGATCACTAAATATGAGATATTTCAACACATAATAATGTTCATAGCAATTACCAAACTTAACATAGACTAGTAATAAAATTACATTTCTAGCGTAATATATAAACATAGATAAATACAAATGTCAGCAATAAAAAAAGTTTCTTACTTCTCAAAACATTTTCTTTCTACTTATCGTATGGCATTACTGACCGGGGGCGGTGGGGGGACACGACATTCAATCTGGTCGCCTGTATGTATATTGCATACCGCCTTAGTGGCACATAGCGGTACCCAGGGCACAACTATGGAGGTATAAGCAATACGATGATAGTACTGATACTGAATATGGAGGTGTGAGCAGGTGGGAATCTTAAACCTTATTTACCAGCCCCTGGTGACCGTTGGGATAAATCCCCTTAAGAAAAAACTACCCAAGGTACCAGCCGGGAATCGAACCTGGGGCCCCTAGGTTCGTAGCCAGGTGTACTGACCACTACACCACGGGGCTGGATACTAGCTTACTTTATTCTATAGCATTAGGGATTCCAAAAGTTCATTTACACACTATTAAAAGTGCGCCACCTATCCCTATCTTGAGCTAGTTCTATCCAGTACACCTCACAACACCTTATCCCTATCTTGAGCGAGTTATATCCTGCCCACTTCACTTCAACCTATCCCTATCTTGAGCTAGTTCTCTATCCAGTCACCCTCATTACATCTTATTCCTCCCTATCTTGAACAAGTTATATCCGGTCCACCTCACTACAACCTATCCCTATCTTGAGCTAGCTATATCCTGCCCACCTCACTGAAACTTATCCCTATCTTGAGCTAGTTCTCTATCCAGTCGCCCTCATTACATCCCATCTATTTGAGGTATATTTTAATGTTATCCTCCCATCTGCATCTAGGTCTTCCCAATGCTCTCTTCCCATTGGGCTTGCCATTTAACACCCTGAACACGGTTCTAGATTATTTCATTTGCGCTAATCTACGAGACTTTACTATCCTAACAATGTCCTATGATGAGTATGGGGTATGAGGCTCGTCATTATATAACCACCTCCACTCCCAAGTATCTTAATTTCTTTTTACACCAAATATCATCATATGCACCTTGTTTTTGAGCAACTTCAATTATTTTCGTCCTGTAACCTTTCTCTTTACCTGGATGGATAATTTAAAAAATAAAGCAGTTTTTATGTGACAACCACAAAAACCCTACTATCCTCGGCTTCAGCTTTTCCTCGCCTGTTTCAAGCTTTTCTTCGCCTTCACTTTGAGTGATGGTGACAGATATCAAAAGTTACCAAATCTACTCTCATATATCCATTCGCCAAGCCATATGATCTGCAGGACTATATATTGAGTTGTTGTCACGTTTGGCAGTCATAATTTTCACGACACACAGTTTGTTTCTAGTTATTTTTACATTATTAAAACAGGAACTTAAGAAAATAGCCGTGTATTTAGAAAGTGCACGTCATATATTAAATATATAAAATCACATTCATTATATATATATATATAATGAATGTGATTTTATATATATTGTTGATTGCACAAACGTAACGGCTATGTTCGCGTTCACCCTTACTTTGAACCTAATTTTAGGACTTATTCACGTCCACCCTTAGTTTGAACCTAATTTAAAATTAATATAGGCCTACTTTGGCTACGACTAATAGTTTTCATAATGGAGGGTGGAAAATAAAGGAAGAGAGGATATTTTAAAGGCGATGTGGGCTACAGATTTAATCCTTCAAATTATAATAGTTCTTATTTCCGCCCACTGCATGCCCGTTGGGAGCCCGCTTTTAATACTTTTTTTTTTCCGAAAAAAAATGTCCAATTTAATATTATATGGGAGGTAATATTTCTCGAGGTTTGTGTGCAGGATTTGTGTTGCGACCTTCTCTAATCCGGCTTGCTTTATTAAAGAAGGATATTAAAAGCTGTATTGATCCTTCGTTTAATTATGTTTTGCTTAAAGCTTTAGTTTTAAAATTAATTACATTGGTTTCGGAAGCTGGTTCGTCTTAAAGAGTCACTTTCGCAATGTGTTGGATTGCCGAAGACGAAAGATCAGGGTTAGAATCCCGGGTACATGATAATGGGTGGGTTACCCCCTCCCCCAAATGATTTCTCATTCTCCCTCTATGCAAATATGAGTAAATTTAATCTAAAATATTATCTCTTCATTTTTACAACATTTGCATGATTATTATTATTATTTTTATTACCACGTCTTACTACCCGTTCGGGTTGTACGCACTTACGCTAATGTGTAATGATAGGGTGATTGTGAGATGAAATGGAGGACCTACAGTTTAACGTGGAATCCGAACCACAATGGAGGCCTGGCATTCCCCACATTCACAAGATGTCTTGTCAGAGGTGAAGGAAGGGTTTGGTAATCAGATAAATCTGTGTTGGGATCGAGGATTGAACACCGGACCCCCAACACAAATCTTACACTTTACCCCTAGTTCACCAGGTCACCTATTTGCTTAATTAATTTAAATGATTATAACGCGAACGGGTACTAGTATAAAAAAACACAAATTAAAATTTTATTTTTAAATTTTCTGGCTCACTTCGGTGGCCGCATGCTCTAAGGACAAACTCTCACAATAAACTAGACTGTGGATGACGGGGAGATGTGGTTTGATACTGGTCGGGTGTACTAAGGGTTGGTTTTCCTTAATGGTTTCCCACTCTCTTGCTCTATGCAAATGCGGTTACACTTCCTCTAAATTCAACCCTCGTCATCCCGAACGAGTAGTAATACGTGGTGCTAAAAATGCCCAAGACCTACAAACCAAGCCTGAATGCGCAGGGTGTGGCATTATATTAATTAATGTTATGTAAACATATTCTGCTGTGTTTGTATCCATTGCGAATGCGTGAGCTTAGCTCGTTGGTCTTGCTGAATAAATAATGTTTTAATTTGCTCTACACACAAATGTCCTCGCTTCCCACTCTAATTAATGTATTTGTATGACCTATTTTTAATTATATTATCCTTTACTATCACAGATACAGTCTTTTTGTTTGACGCATGACTCATTGATTTAATTTTTTAATTTTTTATAGTGGGCTTTGAGGGAATGGTTTTTATACATGTAATTTTCATTTTTATTCTCTCTCGGATAATGAGAGTGAATTTTGTATTACTTAACCTATTGATCTCCATACACTTAGATTAACTGTTTTTAATAATCCTTGTTTTGATTGAAACACCGAAATAAAAAGTTTGTATTATTATTAATATACAAATCGAGAGATTTTATCATTTTCACTCTGTTTGCGCGCATGCGCGCTACGTTTTACTACCCCCAGCACTGCCAACACCACCTAGACTACACAAGGCCTCGGCGCTGAGTTGTGACGTCACTCTAAGCCGGCAAGAGTTGAGCAGACATCAGTAGGCCCTACACGCTAGTAGGGGGAGCTTGGAGCATATTTATAGGATAGCATTAGGTATTTTCATTTTCATCAAGTAGTAATAATAATAATTTCAATCATTTTAATATTCATCTTATCACCTATATATTTATATGGAACTAGGTTGTATTACATATGTTCCATATAAACATTGCATTTTCTCTGAGCGCTTTATAAATTAAATATGTAGTTAAACTAGAAACAGATTTGAATGATTATCAATCTAGAGTAAAAAGCGTATCACATCTTAAATAAAGCATCAACTATATAAGAATAATACAGCTGTTTCTATTGTCAGTCTGCCACAATTTAATTCTAAACACATCAAATTAACGCAGTTTAAATTTTCTTAAAACCTTTCATGTGCTATAAAGGGCGTTTTAAAGTCACATTTATGTCATTTTTATTTAAAATACCGCATTTACAGGGAACACAGCAAATACGGTAATAATACTTCAGTACTATTACTACTAAAAGTAGAACATTTTTAATTGGAGCTAAAATGCTTGTCAAATTCAAATACATTTTAATGTTTCCTCAATGTAGATGTCAATAATGTCAACAATAACCAAAATAATGTGTTATAAAAATGCATGTGTTAAAAAATATATGGTGCTACATTAGGTTGGGTCAGGTTATTACAAATTATCAGACATGTGCGTTTAGAACAATTATTACTATCATAAGGCAAACGAAAAATTACATACTGATTTGAAACCCTCTAAATTGTTAAAGGGCACATGGGTGAAAATCTTAATATGAATAAAATATCCATGCAATTTAATTCCATACAAATTTAAAAAAAATTAGAGATAAAAGTGCAACATTTTTTTAACAATTTTTCTGAGATATTTAACCATTTAAAATATTTACATACTGCAATAGTTGGTTGTTTATATGTCTTCATCACTAAACATCACTAAACGTTTCCCTCTGAATGTCATTATTTTGAAAGTGAAGCTCACACACCTACGGTTAAAAATGAATATGTTGAATATGAGGTGTTATATTTGTGAAAAAGTTTTGGGACTTAAAAAAAAAACTATCCTCCACAGCAGAGATCGAGGGTTGTAAATGTTATACTAATATTTCACTAGGATGCTGTTGATGTAGCGTTTGTGGTTCGAGCCCAGTCGAATGTGTTCGAGGCAAATTTAACCTAAATTATCACATATCCTAACCGATCTCTTAAGAAAAAATATTTTACTACCTTTGTTTTAAATCAAACCTGAATAAAAAAGTTAGGTGGATTTTTAACAATATATTCCCCTTTATACTATGGTAAATTAATAAGTGTCAGTGAAATGGGAAATTAGAAAAGCGTAAAATAATCTAGCTCCACCTAGCTTTAAAACAATTACAGTACATTCTTTGATTGCGAAATATGAATACATTTATGTGCGAGGTTTTTAAGTGTGGGAGCAATTTGTTTGAAATTATTAAATTAGTTCAAAAGTTTAAAGGGCACAAGCAGGCTAATAAATTAAATAAAGGAAAAAAGTGTTGATGTATTGAATGGTTATTATAATTTTTTAAATCACGCTATTGTTTGTGTTAGATTTAACTATTAAGTTGATACGGGAGCAAATAGTGCTGATACAACAGTGAAACTATTAACGGATTAATATAACCAGACAGGGATGATAAAGTTATTCATTGAGGAAATGCATCACCACTTGTATGTGGATAAGTTTGGGCCTAGAAAATAATTTAGAATAAAATCATAGCAGTAATATCAGGTGAGATTTGAACCCTGCCCTCCCCGTCCACATCATGTGGGCGCAATGCGAGTGTTTTAATTAGATCCCTTGGCATAGCTACGTTATTCTACCACCTAATTATGCTGTATATGATTGGAAGGGAAGATCTATGGCAATTTTATTTTATAAAGTGCTGCATGTTTGGTTTTATGGGTTCGGTGAATCTTGGCCAAATTAACAAATCCAAGCATAAATAATGTAAAGGATGAGATTTAAGGAAATGCACCGGCGTTTTATTGAATAGAGTGTGGTAATTAATTAATCAATGAATCCATCTCCAATTTATTCCTCTGGTATCGAACCCTGACCTCCCCATCAGAAGCAAGCTAATGCACTATTAAACCAGGTCATTATATTTAATAGATACAACTTGTTTTAAACTTAATTTTATATTTGTGTATAAATAGGTACCCAACAATCATAATAATGTGTTTGAGAATGTATTGATCTAGTTGTTTAGTACTAAGAGCGCACCTTTATTTTTATTTAAGCTAATTACAACGAATATATTTAAATTGCACTTTATAAACACAAAAAAATTAATCAGAAGACAAATCATCAATTAGAATAACACACCTGCCTACACATCTAGTTCTATATCTATTTCCTGAGAATAAGTCAGAAGATGACCATCTACATAAATTAAATTTGTTCATCAACACAATCAAGATCCTGACTGAATTCCTCTAGCCTCATAAAATAACTTTAAGCGATCAACCAACAGTTTGGGATACAACATTAATAACGCAAAATATTAATTTTATGATAACTTACTAACGTCAGTAACAATGAAGTCTTGATCAATTCATATCTTGGTATATTCTGTTGGAGTGAAATCTTTTCTTCTGATAACATGAACCCACTTTGCACGAAGATCAACATTTTTAGGAAATGAAAATAGCTGTACTTTAGGTGTGTTCGGATAATTTCCCCTGCAGTTGGAGACAACGCATTTAAACACCATAGTGATAGTTAAATATCTAAGTATTTACATTGTATAAGACAAAGAACATTGTACAACCATACTAAAACACTTAAATACACTTATATTCTAATATTTACGTTAATCTAACACTGTTCGCGAGCATGCCTTTACTTGAACTAGCGGACAAGCCGTTGGAAGTTTGAGTTTGAGATAACGGCCGGCTATGAGTGACGTCACTGTAATCTTGGTCAGCAGCACCGAGGCCTTGTGTAGTCTAGGTGGTGTTGGCACTGCCCATATAAACACTAATGGAGTAAGGAGGAGGAAGGTAAAATTTAGAGAAAATATACCAGCATTTGAGTGGAGGCAGAGTGGGAACTCATTTAATGGAAAAAGAAAAAAATTCGACTGGGTTTCGACCCCCGATCTAATTGTTATCGGCAAACCAAACAAAACCGATGCCTTAGCCAGCCGACATCTAATTTTACGATTCAAGTTTCTTTTTAAATGTAACACCGCTTTAACATTCCTACCATCACTCCTACAAACCTGTATGTCCATTTATTCGTGTTAAAAATATAATTGACGCCTTTGTTACGACATGAGAACCTCCGTTCTGTCCTCGTTCATTTACCGAACCCTCTATCAGGGGCGGTATGACGTAGACTCCAGATTATCCCCATCACTCGATCAATCGCTACCCCTAAATGTATACATAAATAATGTGAATTAAAGAGTGCCGTCGCCTCGTTTGCGTGTGAATTATGCACGGTAACTAAGTGCGGTCTGATTGTTGGGCCGGGGTTAGTGAAGGGGAGGGGAGGGTTAGTGTAGTAACGGATGTTCCCGTGATTTCACGCGGCCTTGACTTTGCTATGCAAATTTCATCCATTTGAGAGACGGTGTTATGTGCGGCAGTGATGGGGGGATGGGAAGGGTGGCGGTGAATTGCAGGAGACGGTTCCCGAATTAAGAACAGGTCTTTCCCCTCGCCCGCCTGCCTTGTAACATTCCACATTCATCACGGCGTGCGTTCGTCAGCCTCCTATTCCCCGCCCCCTTTTTTCTCGAGGGGCGTGAGGGGCGGGGTTCCCGCTTAACTAAGCACTTCTTTGATATACTCTTGGGAACTCTTAGCTTGCTCGTACTTGGTGATTCGGGGGGTGGGGAGCGGGTATTGTTGAGGTGGTTCCCCCTAATTGGCTGGATAGTATTATTATATACGGCTATTAATATTTACGTCCTTAATTCCTCGTTGGATGTGGATGTCGGAATAGAGAGCTAAGGGTATATATTTAAAATGTTTCTTACTATTATTTTACTTTATTGTTTTTTAAGAAGCGTCAGCAGTAAAGCGTTCATTGGTATCTTATTTAAGAAACAAACACAAAACTTTAATATATATTATTTTAATTATGTCTGACTACCGGTTCGGGCTATCCGTACGCTTACGCTAATGTGTTAGGGATGAGCAAAGTATAAACAAGAGAAATATTTACATCCCGCATGGGTGGGCTCGTGGACTAAACGTCAAACACATCTACATTGTCTGGTTTACTGGTGAAAAGTAGGTTCAAATCTCCTTCCAATGTATTGAGGGTGTTTTTCTACAAACGGTTTCTTACTGTCCTTCCAAGTGAGTGCGGTTACCATTTATATCAAATAAACCTACAGTTGTTTTTAATTATATCTACATAAATTCATTTTTATTCTGCCTATCCTGTACCCTAAATTACGAAATACTAACAAATAAAAGCGGGGGTCGCATTTAAAAAATAAATATAGGACTACACTTACATTTGTTTGTATAAAACTTATTTTATGTTAAGAGGACTGCTGCTCCTTCTTCGTATTTCGCGCGGGATTTGTTTAGAGACTTCGTTGTATTGTTATTGTTTAACAAAAACACTCTTTCCATGTTAGTAAACGCTTTTGATGTTTACTTTTTTTTACATCATCTTAAAATATTGTGGTAAACGTAAAAAAATTTGCTAATATTTCACAAAGACATTTTTTAAATTTTTTAGTTTAGTTTAGTTAAGTTTCATAAACATTCTTTTGCACCGGTAGAAGGACATAATAAAATTATCAACAAATTAATGCGTGGTATTTTGTGTATTGCTTTGTATTTATAAAAGGTGCTACAATTTTTTATTATGTATACTATAGTTAATGTATTTGAATGAAAATATTAATATTTCTTATATTCTAGTCTTATCTTACGATATTTTATTTATGAAGTTTATGTTAGATAAGAAGTAATAAGGTAACACAAAATGTATTGTTTATAAAACGATACTAAGACACTGTTCCATACTCACTGTACACTCAAAGGAGGGACAACATGTAATAATATTAACTTGCCCAAAATAAGAATGGGTATCCATCAACTCACCACAGGCCTTGCCAGCCAGAAACTCATAGCCTCACCACAGCTCAATTGTTTGCATCCCACTGTTTATCTATCAACTCACCACATGCCATTGCAAGCCAGAAACTCATAGCCTCACCACAGCTCTATTGTTTACACCCCACTGTTTATCTATCAACTCACCACAGGCCTTGCCAGCCAGAAACTCATAGCCTCACCTACAGCTCTATTGTTTACATCCCACTGTTTATTTATCAACTCATCACATGCCATTGCCAGTCAGATACGCATCAACTCACCACGCTTCTCCCGTGGCCCTTGGTCAGGGCATCCGCTCGCGTTGTGCTATAGCAAAGACCTACCGCAATTATTGTGTAACAGACTACATAAACTAGCGTCCAATACAAACCTATTAAAGTTTTTAGACTATGTCGTTGATAAATTATTCTGACGAGGATTTGAATTTTCCACCTTAAATATGGGCCAGTGACGAAAAAGAACATCCGCTTACGAGGCGCTAAAAGAATACTTTAACGTTAGCGTGGACGGCTAGTATGATAATGTTACTACGCGCCCCTAAATAAGCTAATATTCATAGACATCCTGCTATATAAATACCGATAGAACCAGCAGTTTAAAATACTACCCCAAATAATCTTATACTCATTGACTTCCAGCATTATTAAACATCACGATCTTACTATGTCATATATAGGTTTCTACTCATGCGTATATCTGCCTGGTGTAGACCGATGTACAAGTCTATCCTGCTCACTACGAATACTAAAACGAAGAGAAGTCCCAAATAGGCTACAAATTGTGCAGCACCCTAGTGTTGCAATTGAGTGAACCAGCAATGCTCTGATTGGCCCGTCCTGTACTATTGGAAGACAATTCATATTCATGGCCACCTGGATGGCGTACGTGATCGAACTAGCATAGCCCTACACCTGCTCGTCTTGCGTCTTGGAGTTCGTGTTTTTGGGAAATAGTCGAATACAGTGGCTGATGATCAAGACAACACGAACCTGGCGTACGTGATGTAAACAATGGAGCCTTTCAACCTGAAGTTATCGAGTGACGTAATAACAAAATACAACTCCTGCTTTCCCACCCGGCAACTAGACCTATATAACGAGAGACCATAGAGCATCTCATGGACTATTACTTTGGCCACTTCTACGATAAGTCCTGTTCAGGACTGGGATGTTAGTTAGCCAAGATGGTTTATAATATCTTTGTTTAAATCTTTAAAATATAAATTACTGCGATGGATTTGATTTTCTTGAATAGTTTGGTTTATTTTGTTATGGAAATTTGTCAGTGTAGGCATCGGTATTGTTTTGCTAAAAACTTTATTTTTAAATGTAAATTCTGTTATGGAGCACTTAATTCTTCCTCTTGCCGCTTGGGTGCTAGTACATTATCTTTGTATTTTCTTGGTTTAAAGAGATAGCCAGCCACATTATTTGGTTCTATTTATGTTTTGCAATACTTAGGTTAAATATTAAATTTTTGTTTTTGTGGTTATCAGTAATTTAAATTCTTTAAATTTATAATGTTTCTATTGTTGGTTATTTTGAAGACTTCTTTGTTTTGCCGCTGAGAATTCACCTAGCTAGAGAAATAATGAACATGATGATTGTTGGAATATAAAAATGTCGTCAGTTGTGAATCAAATTCCAGCCTAGATATACATTGGTGGGCTCGTAAACCTAACGTCACATTCATTTAGTCTGATATTCTGATGACGAGGTTGGGGTCTGTATCCCTGCTGGGTGTAAGCCTACTAATGGTGTTTTTTCCTAAATGTTTTACCTCTCTCCATCCAGTGATCGCATTTCCACCACTCTCTACATTCCTGAGCTGTACCTACCCCGTTAGTGTGATTAAAAGTAAGGATAGGGCGGACGGGTAGTAAGACTTTGTGCGCAAAAATAAACAGCCTCTCAAGTAAGTCAAACAAGCCCCCACACACACCCAACTATACCGATTAACACCCTTTTAACTTTTTAAAATCACTAAACAAATGGTTCGTTCTATTAATAATAGTGTGGTTCAAAGCTTTTTTATATTATTAATAATTTTGGCATAAAATTGAACGTAATATCACAACATATTTTATAACAAGATATATCTAGATATTTTTCAGGCAGATGTTAAATGAGCCATTTATCAAAACCTTCGTTTAATACGTCCCAGAGTCTTTACATTTGTTTGCTTGGTTAACCTTATACAACCAACGAAAAATCTGAAAATCTTACAATTTTAGTTTTTTTAAATTATCTTTGTTTAATTTATATATTTTAAAAAATGTTTTTCAAAAATAATAATTATTAATATTATCACTACGTCTTACTACCCGTTCAGTTTATACGCACTTAGCTAATGTGTAATGTGGGGAGATTGTGAGATGAAATGGAGGACCTAAATTTTAACGTGGAATCCGAACCACGGTGGAGGCCTGGCATTACCAACATTCACGAGTTGTGATTAATACACGTCTTGTCAATTCTAAAATAAGATCTTAAAATAATAATATTAATGTACATAAAGATAATAACATTTGATCATACCTTTCAAAAAACAATGGGTTATATTTGACAACTATTTGTTCAAATATTAATAACACTCTTATAAGCCTTTACGCTAAATTTACTTTTTCTTAACTCCTCCAAGAGAGAAGTATTTTGATTTCAAAGAAATCGAAAGTTAAAAAAGAGATTAAATTGATTTTTTCAATAGCCGCTCTAACCATTTTTACTAAATTTTGTATCTCGGCATTGTTTAACATTTAAAAAAACTCATTTTCCTTTTCCCGTGTAAATTACTTTAAGGGCACTATAGAGAAGCTAATATTTCCAATTTTGATCATATCTCCGTAACTATTTGAGATAAGAAATAATTTATCATTGTAAAGTTGTCGTATTGAAAATAAAAATATTTTAATTTTGAATATATTTTTTTATAAAATCAATATTTTCTGAGCTTTTAAGTACACATATTTTTTTATGTAGTAGTATGTAGTATGTATGAAATTGATATGCATTTTTATGGACAGAAATGCTCCTCTTTTCGCAATGTTTCCCTAACATAGTGGCCTGTATTATTAAATGTAAGCTCTTAGGTGGAGTGTTTTCGCAACAGTGTGTATTATTTAGTTTCACAAACTTAACGAATTATTGGTAATCGTCTCTATTTTAAGACTAAGGAGTCTGTGCGGTGCACCGTACAGTTTTTTCTCTCTCTCTTAACATCGATCTTAAAGTCTAAGAATAAATAAGCTAAGCTATACATACAACACTAGTCTGTAAATAGCCCACACGCTGAGTTTAGCAGGTTGACAAGCATGCGGCTGCTTAAGCTCATGAATTAAGTAGGCCTACTATTTAGATACATACAGCAACACCTAGACTATGAAGCAGCATTATTCAGGCGTCTTTGTCCCGAAAGACTAATTTACTGTATTCGAGACGAAATAGGTAATTTGCATGAAGAGCTACTTGACAAACGTCAAATAAACTGATACTACACACTTCTCGTTATAATTAAATCACTAAATCAGTACATTTGCATAACTAATGGAAGTAATTAGTATTCTGGTTTAATTAAACTTTCATGTGACAAAGTACATGTGTGTTGAACTATTTCACATATGATGGTCTCCAAATTAAACAACATGGGCGCTTGTTCATTAATTATAATAAACCTGGTTTGGTGGCCTCATGGACTAAATTATCCCTCCCTAGAAAAGACCAGACTGCTGGTGACAGGAAGACCGGATTTGAATCTCGGTTGGGTGTATTGAGTTTTTTTCTAAAATAGTTTTCCATTCTCCCTCTTTGCGAGTGTGGGTGAATTTCCTCTAAATTGAACATTTCTCATCTCTTTCTCACTTGCATAATTAGTACATATAAGTGAAACCTGAACAGCTACTAAGACGTGATGCTAAAAAAAAAATATTATGCAGAGTATTGAAAATTGTCTAGACATAAACACATTTACAAATGTTTATAAAAACACATTTACTAATGTTGATACAAACTATCACATTAAAATATATTTCACTCTGCAATACCTGGAATTGCGCGTTTTACTAATTGAACAACGCTTGTCGTGGTCCAGTTATGACCTTCAGCTTCATCGAGTCGCGAAAGTGAGCGAAACAACATCAAGGCATACCCTAGCAAACTTTCTATCCTCCTTTCATCTAAATATAATATAGCTGCAACTAATGCCAAAGTCATGCTAGCATATTAAAAAGCTAGTCTAGAAGAGAAAACACTGACACAATTTATATTCTCCTTGCAAAAAACATTGGCTTTCACCCGATATACATCCGAAAATAAGTAATATTATTAAACCTAAGATAAAACTCAATAATTTAAAAAAAACATCTAAAACAAGCAATTTGAATCTCCTTCTAAAAACAATTGTTCGCCAAAAAATTGAGGGAGAAAAACAGCAATCCAATTGAAAAGGGAAGGAATATTTGATTTTAACAAAAGCTTTATATGCTTCTACACTTAAATACAATACTATAAATTATAGTGTTATATTTAGTTTTTGTTGTCATATTGACTTTATACATTCACTGTTTGCTGTAGCTCATTCACTCAAAACAACGAACTATAAGTCAATTATTTCTTCCTTTAATATGGACTACGCTCTTATATTTTTTATAATGTTTCTAAAATGTTAGTACAACACGCCAACCTTGAACCTATTTTGGATTAATTTTGTTTTCAAAAGGTTGAGTTGAAGGCTAATAATGTGCAAATAATTCATTTTCATAACTCGTAATGTCAGTAAAAGTTTTCCCTCAACTAAATATTAAATCAAAATTTGAGAATCAAGTTTCTCTGTTAAAACTCTATTTAAAAACCATATTGAAAGATCATCTGCAGAAGCAGTAGGTTACTTTCAGTACTGTAAATTCATCTTGAAGGCCCTATTCACCTCATTGTACATTCCAAAAATAAAAATAAAATGCATCCTGCGAGGCCGCGAGAAGCAGGACTGTATCTTACGGGTGGGGTGGTTGTGGGCTGTTGAAGAGACTTGTCCACCGCAGAATTTCCGAAGCACCAACCGCACGGACGGCTTGACTAGGTGGGCTCTTTCCTTCCAATTTGATGGAATTCAGGGCATTCATAACGATCCCTGAAGTTCGAGGTAGTGTTTGTGCAAGCTCCTCTCCTTCCTCTCACCGCGACGAGGTGGTGTGGACCCTCTAACCCCCCTCCCTAGCCCCCTCTTAGGGTTGATTGGTCCCTTTCGGCCGTGTTCGTGAGATATCTATGCTCGTCTTCGAAGGACGAGGTGGTAAGAGTTCGCCAACTGCAATTTCAGGGAACTTGCACGTCTGCCAAGATCAACTTAGCGTTTATTACATTCAGTTGAAGAGAACGATGATGCGGATAGAGAAGGGGCAGGGGGTAAGGTTAAATAGTTGAGGAAGCTCGCGTACTGAATGATGAATTAAGTCCGATCTGTATTTGGGAACCTCCTTCTTGGGCACCAAGGAGTCTTTGTAAAATAGGTTTTTGTCTTTCTAACACTGCAATATTAATTTTAGGAATCTCTTTACATATTTTCAACATTTTATGAAACTCTTATTAGATTATGGAACCGTTGGTGGGGAGAGAACATGTTTTGAAAACTATTAATACATCTTAGGTGTGTGTCCTAATTTGTTTCCACGTTTTATTAAGACCCCCAGTGCGTTTTCCCCCCAACCCTGGCATCGTGCTAGATAGCATTTGACCACGTCAAACGCGAGCTTTCTCGATTATTATAGATCGGCCTTCGGCTTTTTATGGTTTGATTTGACGGCCGGCGTGTCATCATTAGCCACTGCAATCATCTTTAGAATCGAATCCAGTGTTTTTCACATGTAAACTAGAGGTATTATTACTGATGCCAAATCGCAATCTTCATTGTTGTCACAAGCTTAAAAATCATTGCTCACGCAAATAAATAGAAATATAGACCGACGGAAGCCTGTGCAAGCCTTATCTACAAACATAACAACTTAACTTCAAGTCGCTAGCTTAACTCTTAATCAAAGGGATTTTATTTATTTAAATGCTTTATTTTATAACAGGGATTTCCAACTTTAAAGTCCCTGAGGACCACATTTAAATCTACGAATGCAATCGGGTAATTTTTGTCAAACTATGCAAAAACTATAGCAGGTTAGTGAAAACTGTGAATGAAATAAGAAGTGTTAAATTTAAACAAGATTAGCTACAAACACTAATAATTTTTCCTATTAAAATATACGTCAATATAATACAGCAGATGTGAGGAAGAAATTAAACATTAACATCATTCGGATAGAAACATCATTTTTACTACATTAGATTACTTTTACAAGAAACCTTGCCGTAAAAAGGTAATCTCGAGCCGCCAACTGGAAACTCATATTTTATAATATCGTAGAGAGTCAAAATCTTGGCCATCATTAATATTTTTTTGTACTTTGATTTACGCAAGTGGGACTATTACCGTCTGAAGACGCCCTTGTTGTAAACTCTTAATTCTCCTTGGCCCCCTTTGCTATATGAAGATTGCATCTTAGCGTTAACAAGATTCTTGAGCCCTTCAATGCCTCAACGATCTCGACCATGACAGAGGCTACTTATAGAATTAAATCGAATGAGATAACTTAGTGGGAGTACATTTTCTAACAAACATGTCGGTTTTATTTGACGATTCCTTGGATGTTGTTTTCCCCATCTTATCTAAGGTGGCTTTATTTTACGTGTGGCTATCTTCAAGTTGCCTGGTTGTTGCCTAGCCCTCCACTGCTGCTCCTGATTAGAGTGCGCACTCCAGTACGTCCTTCTAAGTAGTTAGGCGAAGATTACAAGTTTCGGAACTGTGGCTACCAACTTGTGATCCCTTCTCATTCGGAGTTGACTTAGCAACTTCTTAAGCTGGGCGAGAGGGCTTCCGGACGGGAAATTGGTTTCGAGTTGAATTAGTTTCATTTGTATTCTGTGTAATGCTTTCAAATGGACATGGGTTGTTTAAAAACAACTTGTGCGTAGCAGTTAGATAAACAATCCAACTTTAAGTTTATTGATTAATAAACCAATCACTAGATTTCAGCGCTATACGCTTGGCACCAGTTGAAGTATTTTCAGCTTTGTCCGCTCTACTCCAGAACGCTTAAAAGTCAGTCAGCGCATCATCGTAATACACATTTGGAATGGCGATAACCTAAAATACCTGTTTATCCACTGGACGACAAATTTTGTTGGTGATTATATGTCTCTCATTGGCATCGCAAAGCGGCTTGATTCAAAGCTGCGTCCAAACTAGCGTGCCTAACATCGAAATGGACCGCACCTCATGCTGGGAGCATGTTAATTAGCTACGCCATTCATAAATATGTTATCTCTTTTAGGTGAATATGTGATTGAATCTTAAGTAAATACGATTATTGCCGTTTTGTTATTATTGTGTGTCTGCTTACGAAATCGTACAAAGATATTTTTAAGTTTAATTTTTTGATCAAGAAACTCATCATGCGCTTTCTAAACCTATTACTGTAATACATTACACATATTATAAACTGACTTTATTTAGGATGGTACGCCTATTACTTCACACGCCAGGCCTAGTGTCTAGATAATTATTAATGAATAGCAAGATGATTCTTACGTGACAAGGTCCCCAACACTTGATTTAACTATTCTGGAATGCTCTGCATCAGTTTAAAGCTTTGTGAGGGAAAATAGCCTCTATAAACTAAGAACAATATTGTCATTCACATTTTAATCTCATCCATAAAAAAATGTGTTTTCTATGAATGCACGTACTATTAATATTTCTTATGCACCGTATATTACAACACATCTAGTCCATCCGTATTTAATTACGCTAATAAGCTGGAGATGATCACTTAAAATTTATAAGAAAAGTACCATAACATTTGCTTAGAGACGGTGGTAAACCATTAGGGGTAGGAGGAACCCCAATACACCTGGCTGGGATTCGAAACGTGACGTCCCCGTCACCGGCACACCGGACTAGATGAATTGACGTTTAGTCCGTACTTCCAACGATGCGAGTAATCTTTATATCTCTAGTGCATTAATTATTAGAGATGGGACGATACCAGTTTTTTGTTTCCGATTATCGATGGTGGAATCTCTTATATCCGGCTTAACTAGGACCGGGTATCATCCGGGTTAACGAAAATCCTGATAATCCGGAAACTATATGAAAAATGCATTAAAAATATATATATTATTACAACTAACCATTTATTTTCACAGATTGCGGTACAGTTGTAGTACATTACAGTACTCACCCTGCGACTACATTATCATAATTAATTAATGCATTTCAAAGGAGTTTAAAAAATAACACATCAATTATTCGGTCCATAAAAAATTGTTGCAAGAAATTAATCAATGTGAAATTTCAGTCCGACCGGAAATCCGGGTCATTGAGGGCCGGATGGACGGAGATCCATTGTACGTGAAAACTAAGATTTTCCTAGTCAGAATTAGTGTATGCAAAGAAAATACGATAGGAATTTATAGCCCGCTTCGTTGGCCGCATAGTTTTAACGCGCTACTATTGCGTTTGACTTGACTAGAGGTTCTAATCCCGGTTGGGTGTACTGAGGGTGGCTTTTCCAAAATGGTATTCCGCTTTCTCTCCACGCAAATGTGGGTACAATACCTATAAATATAACCTTCCTAAATCTAAAACCATTAGCGTAATTACTACAAAAGCGTATAAGCCGAACAGGTAGTAAGACGCGGTGCTAAAAATAAATTATGGTTTTGGAAATTTCTGTAGAAATAAAGGTAGAATAAAAAAAAGATTTTTATTATTTAGTGGGACATTTTTAATAGTTCAGATGCAAAAAAAACTTCCAATCTGGGACGAAATGTTGACAAGCATGAGAGTAGCTCTTTCGACATCCTTCAAATAGGCTTTCGTTTTCTTTTCTTTTAATACTTTCTCAGTTTTAATGATATTGAGAGATAAAATAACTTGCCTTCTCAAGTGCGAGGAATAAAAATTCCATGAGCTCTAAAAACAAATCTTATTCTATTGTGGAATGATACTTTTCTTTTGACAATAAGCCAGAATTAATCTTTAGTGCTTTCGTAAATGTTATCTTTAAAAGTGTCCGCAGATATATAAATGGGTTTATCCTTCACTAAGGAATACTGTTTCAATCTTTGTTAAGTTTTGAGGAAATATCTGGTAGGTAGACTAATTCAAAGTATCAATAACTTCCATCAACAAATTTGTCTGTAAAAATTAAGGTTTTCCATTTTATAAAAAAAATTGCTTTTAAGGTGGTAGTGTAGCTAACTCGAGAAAAGGACACTAGTTTTAAAGTTTTTATATCAACACTTTTTTTTGTCAAAATAAATAAAATATCTGTTCATTACACACATAAGGGTTTAATTTTCTTCACATGGTGACTTCATTAGTTCTGGAACATCTGTCAAGGATGTTCTGGAATTTAATGACAACTTTTTACTTTCATTTAAAAAGTTTCTTGTCTAATACTGCTATACTCGTGCCAAATATTCAACAACTAATTATATCACTATGTTAATAGAATTAAGCTCTTTGTTTCTACTGGAGCAATGTTTTATTTACTTTGACCAAAAAAATGTTTAGCATAAAAACTGCAAAAACACTTATCTTTCCTAAAATGCCTCTGTGATAGATTTATTAGCTACATCCCAAAACACTTCAAATGTACGTTTCTATTACGATTTCAAGTATATTTACATGGTTGTGCTTTTATTTTCTTCGACAGGAATCGGTACATTGACAATACAACTTAACATTTTTCCGCATAGGTGGCACGTGGTCTAAGGCGTCATCCTCATCTGGTCTTATTTGCCAGTGATGAGCATGTCGGCGCTAGGATCTAGGCCCGGTGTGCTTATGATGGTTTTCCTTAAATGTTTCCCATCCATCTCTCCCCATATTGACACATTTTCTATAACTTCTACCTTTCTCACCCCTACTCCACCCGTTAAATATGTGGTTAAACCGGACGGTTAGTAAGACGCGATGCATGAAAAAAAAACCCATTTATTTGGCTATCTCTTTTGACGTGATAGCAGTTCTGTAGTTCTCAACTCTCGGATAAACGCGTAACTTAGGTAAAGTCTATTCAGCGTAGGATTGTTTTCTGAAAGGCCTTTTTCCCTACCAGAAATTTATTATATAGTAGGATATAGGTAGGAAAAAAGACCGTTCCGGGGGAAATTCCTACCGTGACTTGAGTATGGGTAATGGCCTACACCTAGAATCAGGCGTCGCATCGAGGTGTGGTATTAATTGGTCTTCATTAGAAAACAGTGGCAATGAGACCAGTAAAATAATTTTACCATGTTAAAAAAATCACAAAAAAATAACATTATTATTTTAAAATGTCATATTTATTTCACTGGTCTCAATATTCCCTGTGTTCAGTTGAAGAATGCAGAAAATCGCTTTTCGGAGCAATTTTTAGTTCGAGTGTAGTAGTGAATTTTAATATTACGCTTTAACGGCCGGGAAATGGGCTCTTAACATCCCGTATAATCTCACGAATAGAGCCTAACATAGATTGAAAATACGGCGAAGGTAACCTAAAGACGGTCTTGACTCAGCTCGATCCAAGTTTATTTTCTACTTCTTTTATAATCGCATCTTACTACCTGTTCAGGTTACACGCATCAGGTTACGCGAATATATGATAACTACTCTAATGGGGTAGGGGTGAAGACGGAAGTATTTTATAAATAATCTACCCACATTTGCGTGGAAGATGAGAAAAAAACCCATTTAGGGTGGAAAAATCATCATAGCTGATCGGGATCTGAACCCCGATCTCCCAGTCTCCAGCAGGCTTGTCTAACACTGGCGTGACGTATTAGACCATTCTACCCCCGAAGCTTGTAACCTGAATGTATTATTTGTTTCATTACACGTAGAATAAATGGAATTGGTGAAATAATTTGACTAAAACGGTGTTTTTAAGTATTATACATACATTTGGATGACCACCCACCCACCTTAATATACTTACCTGTCTCTTTGCAAAAGCCGGAAACTGTATCATTATAGGCCAGGGATGTGCAAACTTACATACAGGAGGGTCAAATGAAAAAAAGAAAAGAAATGTAAACAAAATCTTTTGATTCATTAATTTCTCTTCAACATTAATTTAAATCAAAGATACACGTAACAGACCGACATGAATAAGTTTGAATATATCAAGAATGAAAAACAATCATGAATATTTAAGTGGTTTATTATGTTTTCAAGTTCGTTCACATTATTTATATGATGAGATGGAAATGATTGAAACTGTTAATGAGCTTCCAGCATTTTTTTAATAATTCAAGCTAAACTGCGAGGAGGTGATTCTCTAGAAAAAAGAAGTAGGATGCTCATCAATAAGTTGATCTCTAAGATCACTTTTCTTGGTTGAAAACAATAATTATTCGAATGAATATGAGGATGCAAAGATTTCCATATCTTTTTGAGCATGATTTACCAGTGTTCGGAAATATGGATCTGGGCATGATTGTTTAAAAATAGGTTTTTTTGTGTGCGTTTAAATAAGCTTGCTTCACAACGCAACACATTTTAATTATTTATCCCGTGGGCCGGATTTAACATATCGGTGGGCCGTAGTTTGCGTAAGACTATACCTGGTATACCCTGTAAGGTAGCACTCTCACCTTACATTAGTCCACTATGGTATAACTTATAAGATAGGATCATAGGGTAATCAGTCAATTAAGAATGCTCACATTCAAGGTAAACGGTGTGTACGTGCTTATAAAGCAATAAAAGGCAGCATTTTTTTTTATCTGACTTTGTTTACTAACCATATTTTAAGCGTTTCTCACTCACTTCCGATACAAAGTGTTGTTGACTTAGCTTGTCAATCTTGCACGCCTTAGCTCTTTCACATTATATTTATATTTTTACCCGTGTTCTTATTTGTGGCCCACTTATGGTCCGTGGATCACAGTTTTAGAACCACTGTAGCCTACTATACTGTTTTTTTAGCCAATGATTGGTTCGTGGATCATAGTTTGAGAAACATTATAAGCCTACTATACTGTTTTTTTAGCCACTTATGGTTCATGGATGACAGTTTGAGAACCATTATAAGCCTACTATACTGTTTTTTAGCCACTTATGGTTCATGGGGGAAAGTTTGAGAACCACTGCAGGCCTACTATACTGTTGTTTTTTGTTTTTGTTCTGTTGCCACTTATAGTTTGTGGACCGCAGTTTGAGAACCCCTGTAGGCCTATTATATTTTTTTAAGAAGAGATTGTTTGAAAGTAAAAAATATCCCACTTTTACTTTTGTCAAGAAAATGATGCAAAATAACCCCACAATCGATAAGTTTTCTGATTCGAGTGTAACAGAGTATCTTATTTCCAGGTTAATCGGCCGAGAGATTGGCTCTTAGCGTTTCTCTTCATTCCCTCCTCTCTCTCTCTCTCTCTCTCTCTCTCCCTCTCTCCCTTCTCATGTTTTTATTCTTGCTTACTTTTTATTCAACGACCTGTTGACTGAAGTGAACTGTAAACTTAAGAAATGGACCGAAGTGTACAGGGGTGGACTGGGCCACCGGAACACGCGAGATTTCTTGGTGGACAGTTTTGATTTGGGATACTTTAAACTAAAATAAAGTTATCCATTCAATTCTAAATGATTGTTTTTGCTATATTTGGATTAAAAGTTTCAGTGAATATGTCTGAAGGTACACAGAATATCTAATTTGTGAAGATATACAATGGCATTAAATGTAAAACCGTCCCTTTTATTCTTTCTTGGAGTTGTTTATAAACAATTTTTTAAGCTTCACTTGAAAGTTTAGTAAATACAGACTGTTTGTTAATCTATACAACGAAAAACACGAATGTGACGCCCTAGGCCATTAGGCCACTGAGTGGGTAAAGCTAAAGAAAGCTATCACATTTTCAAATATATAATTTCGAAAATTTTGCACTCTAGAAACTAAGGTATATAGAATCAAACTTTCTCAAACAAAGTAATTTTCTTATTCGGGTATCATCAGAAAGGTCTTTGATATTAATTGAGGATTGTTTTGGTGATTCAGAAGTTTTAGAACTTCCATTCCCATAGGAAATACTGCATTTGGTCCCTTAAGGTGAAATGTAGGAAACACGAGAAAAGGGTAGTGTTTATGTCGTTTTAATAACAAAATACATTGTTTCGTCATAATAGATAAAATATGTCTTCTCTATTGATATAGAGTTTAATTTTATACGCAAAGTTATCCCAACAGTGCTTGAATATCTTTAAAAACAAAGTGGTCCCGTATTTGATGATAAACTATTTAAATGAAAATAAAAAGTTCTCGTCAAATTCTAGGACACCCTTGACAGATATTCAAGAACTTTTGATATCACCATGGGAAGAATATTAAACTCTTTTGTTTATACCGAAGAAATATTTGAATTGTTCTTTACACGCATTCCCACCTTAAAATGAGTAGCTCTAGTGATAGTCGCTGAACGCTATTACGGTCATAAAGTGTGCGAATATTTCACAAAAACTAACGCCTTCCGTATATGTGATCTGTCAGATATAACCGGTTTCTGATATCAAGAAACATTTAGAAATTATAATATACATATTTTTTAATCAACAATGATTACATTTTACTGTAAAATAGGTATTATTTTATATGCATTTATACTAGGTATAAAAATGACAGCTGCAGGCAGATCACATGACCTGAAGTATGAATATAAAAGTAAATTTAACAACTTTCGTAACTGCAAAAAAAACCCAACAGATTTGGGTATATAAGGCCGTGTGCAAGAACGAAGCTGAGTGGGACAGTAGTGTGAGTGAGGTTGGGCCAGTTTCATAGACTGAGTAGACCTCAAGTGTGGTGCTACACTAAATACAAAACGACTACTATAGTATGATTTTGGTAGGAAGAACAGTAGAAGTTAGTTACTAAAATTACTAAAACAATGTTATTATATTCATACATAAAGTCATGTCATCTGCAGATGTTACTTTTAATAGATATTATCAATACTTATCAAATAATACAAATAATATATGAAATTGTTATAAATTTTGGTTGAAAAGAAATATGTTTTGATTTTCTCTACTGTTCTTCCAACCAAAATCAGGGTATACCTATAGTACATTCACGACCTTAGTTTACTTGGATGACAGCTCAAAAGGTTACTAGATATATTCTCTAATGTATCGCTACACTTGCAGCTGACATCTGTCGCTTTGAATAGCCGTAATGAAAACAAATGGTAATTTATGAATGTAATAGTTAAGGTCGGTACACACAGAATGCTAAGCTAAGCTAAGATTTGCTCTGCTAACTATTTAGAAAAATAGCGGACTACAATTTAAAGGGGTTGTTTCACACAGAAAGCTAAGCTATTCTTTGCTACGCCGCGCTATGTTTTTTCCGATTGCTGGCCGGGCGATGTTTCGGTCTCCCATCTTGAGCCATTTTACGTTGCGCATGCGCATAACGCAGCTTGGGCTCCATGTTGAACAGATGCTGTGCTGGTTGGGTGAAAATATCTAATGAAGTGTTGACGTTTTGTTTTCAGTTTGTTTCGCTTGTATTTCAGTAATATACTATTTAGGTTTTAAATTTGATAATTGTTTTTATATCAAAGTGAAACCGTTAATTGAACAAGTCAGACCTCCTTCTCCTCCTAAATGTTCTTCATCTTCCAAAACCACTGTTAACAGCAGTATCTTTTCTTCCTCAGTACTATCTCCTGAACTCAAACAAGACATTTGGAGAAAGCCATAACTAAACTTCACTGAAGCAGACCAGAAAGAAGCAACACTGAATTCGGGAGTTAAAAGTGAGAACATGGCTTAGCCTAGCTCATCAATGAGTGTGAAACCAAACTGACAGTCTTAGCAGAGGACAGCACAGCATAGCATAGCTTATCATAGCTTAGCTTAGCATTCTGTGTGTATCGGCCTTTAACCAGAGTAATTTAGGTCAATATTATTATTATATTTATTCGAGGTCGGGCACAAAGCTTATTTATCGTTTTAATCCATTTGAAAAAAAAAAATTCACAGCATTTTCACAAAAGGTCAAACGAACATAGATTCAAAATGGCAACCGACGAATTTAAACCATGTGATTGAATATGACGGAAACAAGTTATTTATAATTATGCACCAAAGCAGTTGATAAAACTACTTTATTCAGTTAAATATTTTGAATTACGATAAAATAATAACATAATTTGTTATAAATATAAGTTACATCGTAAATACGATGCCTGTATTAAAAGGTATTATTAATGTGTGCACTATATTACACATATTTAACATTCCAAAACGAATAACAAGTCATTTTAATTATGTTTAAAATATTGTTCGGATTGGGTAAAACGAAATAATTATTAATAGTAATTTAATAGTCTGATAAAACTTAGTTAAGTTATTTTAAATGTAAAATAAAACGTGTAATTAAAAAACTTAACATTTATAACAAAACATTGATATTTTACAAGTGTTGGCAATCCAAAACCTAAACATATGATTTTTGAAATGTCATCCGGGTAAAAACTTATCATGAACAGACTTTAGACCAGAATTGATCGGGCCGGTTTCTCATAGGTGTCGTCTTGTATTTATTGTAGCACTGCACTTGAGGCATAATACGTCTGAATATGAAACTGGTCCTTAGTGTCAGACTAGTTGAAAGAATAATGTGGGTGGGTCAGTAGTGCCGCAGTAGCGTGCTTTGGGCTGCACTACTGTTAAACTCACACTACTGGCCCTCTCGGCTTCGTTCTAGGGGCCGTGGTCTAGGGTTAAGGTGTCAGACTTCTGTGCTGGGTGTCCGGGGTTCAATCCTCGGTCCCGGCACAGATTTATCTGATGACCAAACCCTTCCTTCACCTCTGACAAGATGTGTAGTAATTGTAACTTGTGAATGTGGGGAATGCCAGACCTCCACCGTGGTTCGGATTCCACGTTAAACTGTAGGTCGTTAATTTCATCTCACAATCACCCTACCATTACACATTAGCTTAAGTGCGTAAAACCCGAACGGGTAGTAAGACGTGGTGCTAATAATAATAATAATAATAATAACTAGTGGCTACACACATCATTGTCAAATTATAACGCTGTTTCGTGGCACGATCCAATACATCGATACACACGCTTTCTAGAGACGAGATGATCTTCAGCAGAACAGCTCGCGCCCATAATGCGGGAATCTTGTGATTGGCTTGGAGCACGTCACTTGATTTCGTTTCTGCTCTGCGCTTGTTTTTCGGTGAACTTGTGAATCCACAGTAAGTTTAGTCACTAGTGGAAATTATAGATAGTTCTCATATATTTAACTACATAGACCTACAGTCCAATTTTCACATGAATAACTTTATATGACAAGATACTTTAAGCTGATTATTGTATGGTAAACAGGCTTATCTGTTAGTTACTAAGCTTACTAAAACCATTTTAATATATTCATACATCAAGTCATGTTATTTACAGCTGTCATTTATGATAGATATTATCTATACCTATAAAATAACATAAACAATATAGGGAAATGTTAATCAATATTGACCGCAAAGAAATATGTTTGAATTTTAGAAACTGTTCTTTCAACTAAAATCAGGGTATAAGTCTACTTCAATGTATCCACACGTAAAATAAATACTTTTGATTAATATTTTCATAACCTGTAAATTATCACCAATAAAATAATATAATTTTATCAATATTGGTTAAAAAAATATGTATTTTCTAAAGGGCTCTTCCTAGTAAAAGTGGACTTTAACAAGCGTTTTTGAGTGTGAACCATATATATATATCTGCTTTACATGGACACGCTGTATGTCCCACGCGGTGTAATGAGCGTGGACAGTCCATGTCGAGTATATCACAATACGGTGTGTGGGCGTGATGCACGGTCCAGTGTTTGTTTAATCACATTGGTGCTTCATCGAAAAGACTAGATATTTTCCCACAGCTTCAAACAACCCGTTCGGACAATAATTACGCATGCATACTTATACTAATTACGCTAATGGGATATGGATGAGAAGGGTAGATTTTTAGAGGAAAATCACTCAAATCTGTTTAGAGAAAGAGAGGGACAGACAGAGAAAGAATGATAGAGAGATATGAGTACATATAGTGTGTGTGCATGCGTGCAAAACCATTTAGCAAAACACACCCTCATTATACTCGTCCGGGATTTAAGTCCGGACCTTCCTGCTACTGGGAAACTAGACCATACATTCACTTGCGCTGTTCCCGTTGTGTTGGAACCAGGGACCATTGTATTAAGTACCATTTGAACGTCCCTTTACCAGCGTCAACTGTGGCTGGCTTCAAGTGACATTTACTGCTAATCTAGCCCTAGCCCACCTGATTTTGGCTACAACTTATAGCGTGGTGTTGCGGTTTCAAAATATCTCTTTACCCCCGGTATCTGACTCAACCATGTTTAGGATCGTTAAGACCCGTTTCGGTGGCCGAATGGTCTAAGGCGCTACTCTCGCAGTAGAATAGACCACCTATGTAGGGGAGATCGAGTTTCGAATCTCGGTTGGGTGTTCTACTCTCTACGAAAATGCTGGTACACTTCCTCTAAATATAACCTTCATAACCCTAAGAGCATTTACGTAATTAGTACATAAGCGTATAACCCGAACGGGAAGTAAAATGCGGTGCTAAAAAAAAGTATGGTTTAAGTTTAGTTCTTGGACAACCAGCTCCGAGATACTTTTGTTTACGTACGTGTGCTCGAAATGTAGTTTACACGTCAGATAGGAAATTAATGAACGAATAAATGCTGTTAATAACTCATTGCGCTCTTTTTTAAGCGCCGCCTCTTACTACCCGTTCGGGTTATGTGCCTATGTACTAATAACACTAATGTGTTAAGGTTGAGTAAGGTTTAATTTAGATTAATTCTACCCTCATTTACATGGAGGAAGAGTAGAAAACCTTTGAGGTAAAAACACTCTTAAGTACACTCGACTGGGATTCGAAGCCTGATGTACCTGTCATTGGTGGTCGAGTTTAGCGCGAGAGTGACGCATTAGGCCATGCAGCCGCTGAAGTGGGTAACAACTGATTTTTTTAAAATTAACCTTTCACAGGTAATTGATGAAATATCTTTCATTTTCTGGCTGAAATGCAATCAAATACTCGCATATGTGACTGAATAATTCTCATAAATAATTTTGTAAACTCGTTTTGTATGCAGTTGGGTATTGCATTAATTGTAACATGGAAGTAACACGAGTAAATTAGCTGTACAAAACTAATTAACTGTGCTGGAATAACATGAAAAATAGAGGTTAGCCTTGGAATAGAAAACACGTCCCATAACGCGATTTTGTAAATGTCAAATAATGGCGCAATAAACTCAGAAAAGCGATAAAATTTGTTTACAATTGTTGGTTCAGGGGTGACGCAGAGGTTTCCATTCACTCAGACACCCAGGGGGCCTAGGTTCGTTCACAATTGGGTGCGATGTGGAATAAAAGGGGAGAGGGATTCAGGGCAAATGTTTATTCATTTATCAGCGGTGATTGATCAACATTTGAAACAAACTCCTCATTCCTTGCCTTTTGCACACACACACACACACACACACACACACACACACACACCACACACACACACACACACAGAAATGTTTTATTGTTAGGTATTATTACTTTTTTCACCCCATTTATTTGAGGTATTTAACGTGCACTGTTTACACCGAATGACTATATCCACACATGAATTATAAACTAACTTAGATCTATAACTAACACAACACCCAGCCCCGGCAGTTAATGTATCACTGTGCAAGGGGTAAACCCACATTTCACAAATGATACCATTTCTCGGCCATGCTGGGAATCGAACTCAGGACCCTTAACTCACTATAAATACAACCTTCATAATGCTAAGGTGACGGACTAATATTACAACACTTTGAGAACCAGATTATAATACTATAGAATCCGCCAACCGATATACAACAAAAAGGGATCAACTTTGCCAACGTGGGCTAAGGTGTCAAGCTTGACTGGTCTGTTTTGCCGGTGACGGGGAGGCTGAGGCTCGAATCCCGGCTGGGTGTAGCAAGGGTGTTTATTTCCCCATATAGCTTTCCACTCCATCTTCGGACAAATCTGGGTATACTTCCTTTATCGTCCCTGACCTATTAGAGTAATTAAATCTAATAGCTGGTTTTAAGAAGTGATAGGAAATTAAACAAAAAAGGCCAATACTGTATTTTTAGTACACTTTTGTTTTGGCTGTAAGTATTTCACTTAGGGATGTTAAAGACCCAAACGCACACACATACCACTATTCACAAACTATATTTGTCTAGGAGGATGCGTGTTTGAAATATTTATTTACTTCCTTAATTAGATAAAGTATTGTGATTGTGAAATTCTTTTCCTCTAGATCAGTGATTCACAAAAATTTTGGATGGTGTAATACTACATCCATTTTTATAATTTATAGTATTAAGTGTTGCTTTCCGCCCCCCTCCTCTTCCACTAACCGTTTATATTTGTTTTAATTTTGGTTAGACTTGGTCTTAGTATATTTATAATATTTTATGAAGCCTTATCTTTCTTCGATTTTAATTTGCTTGTTTTGTTTGACTTCTCATGGCGTACCACCGGGAATAATTGTACGTACCACAGTTTGGGAACCGCTGCTCTAGATGATGATGGATATCTATGTTTTAACCGTCCCTGAACTTAAAAGGAGGATTTTACAATTCTCTCTTTACATCAGTTTGTACGTAAGATTCAACCTGAGGCTGCAGTTTGATGGATTACCTTCGAACTCTGTCTGGGTCTTAACCGGTCATACATAGCTCGAGGTGAAATCGGGATTTTAGGTCTAGTTCTAAAATTGAGGGTAGTTTACTCATGACTGATTTAAAAAAAAAAAAATATTATTTTATAAATTATTGTAATAATTTTGTTTAGTATTTATATCTAGTACGTGCTTTATATGAGTAACATATAAGGGTGCTTTACTAAAATACATTATTACGAGCTTTGTTTCAAACTACAATAATATGATCAAATGTGTCTCTTTGTGTCGCATCATTAATATTTGTAGAATTTTCTTGACCATATGGTTGGATACAATTCTTAAGCCCCTATTAATTAAATTTCAACAATTTTTTCATCATAATTTTACTATGACATAATTTTGTATTATTAAGATAATAAAATATGTATTTTTTAGGTTAAATATTGTTAGTTTATTTCTTCCCAATATTAATCTTTTTGTTTCTTTTAAGCCAGCGTATCAAGCCCTAACTAACCATTTCAGTTTTTGTCTCACAATATGACTAAACAAAACCCATTTCAAATGGTTTTTTGCGGTATTTCAGAATGTTTTAAACTCTGATTTTTTTTTAAAAAAAAAAGTCTTCCACTTTCGACCATCAATATTGATTGAAAGTCACTAAAACTTGGCATTTAAGTAATATGCTTTATTTGATGTATTTGTTAAAAATGTAATCTAAAAAGTTTTTTTCTAATAATATTTATGGATTACTGTATATTATATTTAAATTGTAAATCAAATGGTTTATAGATATAAATACAATTGTTACATTTTTATTTTTAACACCATTGTGGCAGTTTTCAAATTACGGGTTTCCTTTGAAGATCAGATAGTAGCTAACTTTGCATCTTCAACTAAAAATACTGTGCCTGAACTGCATAATGAATTTTCAATTTTAATAATAAATGAGTATAAAACATATACATTCTAATTCATAAGTATGTTTATATTTAGTATATGCACTGTATATATAAGCTACTATTACGGTTGCTATTCATCAGGGCTTTTATGGCGAGTTTTTTGAAGATGTTTCTGTATCTTCATACCAAGTTGAGTTTATTAAATGTATTCAACAATAGCTCTTTTATTTTAAAATAAAATTTCTATTGATTTTTCCAAATCAATTATCGTAAGTAGGGAAGAAAGCTATGTCATTTTTGTATCCAGGAAATTGCTTCCCGGTATCTAATTAATTCATGGCTCAACGAACCTGTCAAATATTGCCGTACAATAGGATCCATTATTTTGAGTTTGATTTATTTTCTTTGTGCCTTCTTTATTTCCTCTTCCTCCCACTATTCTTTATGTTCGGTGTAGCGAAAACCTTCGGTTTGGTAGATCTGGAAAGGTTCTGGGTTTCTCGATCCCGCGCTCCCCTTCCGGCTCTGTTTGTTCCGGGTTACTGCTCCCCGGAGCCGTTCCCGGAGTCGGGTCAAGTCGCTCCGGTGGGCTGGAATTGCTCCGTGTTGTTCGAAATAGTCCCTCTCTAACCCTCCCAGCCTCCTATTCATTTCTACCCGTCAGTTGGGTGTTTGCAACGATTGAAAGACGTCTGAAAGAAGGGCTATACTCGGTGCGATTGTTCTGTCAAGAATGTACGACTGATATTTCTTTGGTGTGTTTCCTAGCCACTGGAGTCTCTGTAGCTGCCTCTATTTTAGGCGGTAATTTAAATTGTCTTCTTTTTTTTGCCCATTCATCCAGCGTCTTACTGCTCCCAGTCTATTTTATATAGAATGGTAATATCCGATTTAGTAATCGCTTGGTCATACTCGCAATAGACTAGACTGCCGATTGCGGCGAGATCGGGGTTTGGACATCAGTATGGTGCACTGAGGGTGATTTTATACAAACGATTTTACCCTTCGCTTCCACTAAAATGTGGATACATTTAATCTAAATTCAAATTTTTCCACCCCTTTCCCAATTGTGTAAATATTCGGATAGCCCCGAACGAACGGTTAGACGTGGTACACAAAAATAAATACTAATTTAGTATAATTTGGAGTATATTTACCATAATTGTGTGAAGGGAGAGTGGTAACCATTTTAGAAGAAAAAAAACTTTAATTAATTACACCCGGGTGGAATTATAACCCTTTCTCCCCGTCAACGGCAAACCAGACATTTATTCAATATGCCCATTAATTCGGGTATTTTATTTTTGGAATAATACCTTATGCTATTTCTAACCTAAATGCACAGATTTTGTATAATGTTTCTAAGGAGTTGTACTAGCATATATCTGAGCCCATAATGATCTTCACGTGGTCTAAGGCATCACGTTTTCACTGGACTGGGTTGTAGGTGACAAGCAAGCTTAAGGAGCTGGTCTTGTCAGCGTTCATTGGGGAATGGTTTTCCACTTGGGATCATTATTTTATTACTCTGTCATTAACTTTTATACTAAGCTTGCTAGTAAAAGGAAATTTTTCTGCCGCCCAAGATCATTAAAAAATGCATCGCTAATCATGCAAAAAACATTCAATCGTGTTTGAACTCCGGCCTCCAGGACCAAAGTCAAGAGAACTAACACCTTGCTCAGTCTTGCCATGTTTTGTTATATGTGTGTGTGTGTGTGTGTCCGTGTTCTTCTAGTTAACTGTTAAACTTTTCGAAAACTTTTTTTTTATTGGTTAAAGCACTTTTCTAAAGAATGGTGGAGGTATTGTTCGTTCACGGTAGGAGTTTACCTTGGAAAGGACTTTTTTCCCTACCAGAAATCTATTATATAGTAGGATATTGGTAAGAAAAAAGACCTTTCAGAGGTAAACTCCTCCCGTGAATGAAGTATATATACAACCTTATGCTATAAATGACCTGTAAACATCGTCGGGCAAGAAACAGTGTCTCCGAAATTCTGGCCAAGTTTGCAAATTGAAAGTTTATTGCCTCGCTTTGGCTATTATTCTTCTCCTGCGAATTGATTACTCTGTCTAAAGATCCTACACAATATAAATTTATTTTCAAATAAACTTATACGTATCTAACATATGTACTAATTACGATAATGAAGGTTTAATTTAAAGGAAGTGTAACTGATTTTGCATAGAGAGAGAGATAAATAGAGATAGAGTGTGAGTAGAACACTGTTTAGGGAAAACCACTCTAAACACACCTGACTGGTATTCGAACTGTGATCTATCATCGGCAGTCTGGTATATTGCGACCCGCCTCAGTGGCGTAGTTGGCTAACGCGCTTGTGTTGAGCTCGACTGCTGAGGACGGGGAGATCGAGGTTCGAATCTCGGTCAGGTGAACTGGGGGGGTTCCCTAAATGGTTTTCCATTCTCCCTCCATGCAAATGCGGGTCACTTCCTCTAATTCAACCTTACCAATTCCTAATCCATTAGAGTAATTAGTACCTAAAGCGTATAACCCGAATGGGTAGTAAGACGCGGTGCTAAATATTATTATTATTATTGGTATATTGCGAGGGTAACACCTTAGATTATGCGCCCACTTAATCAGGTTTTTCAGCTAATTTTAATACAAAATTAATAACATTTTCTTCCCCTCGCATTTCAAGTCACCGTTCATTTATCTCAGATAATTTATTGATTTGTAAATTAAACCCTTCCTAGATTATTATACTAAAATTGAATACTAATCGAAATATTAATGACTACAATAGGATTTAAATTTATCTGATTTAATTAACGGCAATACTGAGTCGAAGACGAGATTGTTTTACTGGAATTATTAGATTGGTTTTAATCATTCATTCGTATTTTGCTACATTCATGATGTTTTAGTTACTGTACAAATTACCATTAGTGTAAGTGCGTATAACCCGAACGGGTAGTAAGACGCGGTGCTAATAATAATAATAATATGACCCATTATTCTAATTAATATACCCATACTATCCGAACAGTTACTAAGATGCGGGAGAAATGTTTTTTTATACATATACGTCCTTTTTCCTTAAATATTTATAAAATAATCCATTGTTTTGAGAGAAAATATTTAGCTTTTGTTAACATAAATATAAGTTCTTCACGTCGCTATGTTTTATTAAAACAACAAATTTAACCTTTTACTATATTACAAATTGTATAGAATATAATACATATATTAGCGTTTGAAGCGAAAATATTGATAGTATTTATTTGATTTTGAAAACCTACAAACACACGCTAGCTTAACTCCAACTTTAAAAATATTGGTCTCAGAAACTGTTATTGGAATTTGGAATTTCTTAAATAGGATTTCCATATTTCAAATGGGTTTTTCTCGAATTGGATCATCTCTTTTATATGTACCAAAAAAGAAAAGAAAAAGGACAACATTACGTAAAATGTAGTAATTGACATTGAAGTAGTAATTTTAAATACATACATATCTAATCACACCGCTCCCTTATTGGGTAGGCAAGAAACTATGCATAGGCCTATAGCTCATAAATCAACTCCGTGCTTAACCCATCATCTCTAACTTTCTCCACATGTCCCTCTTTGTCCTTGCATACTCCCTTCGCTTCATCAACATCCATACACAGTCATACGTGCTCTTTTATTCTTAAAAATCTTAAAATGTTTTTCTTTTTCACACATTTGTCCACCTCATTTAGCCACTTCTTACATTGCCTACCCCTTATTTTCTATCCACACTAATCCACCTTCTTATATTTGCTTCATCACTCGATCCACATTAATACTCTCAAGATGCCCAAACCAACGTGAAACTCTTCTTTCACATATACCTATTGGATTGCCTTTCAAAATGCACTCATACAGCACCCATTCATTATTGACTCTGTCCATACGAGTTTTTCCATATACATTTCTTAGATATCTCATTCCAACTACATTCACCTTGTTCTTGTGTTTCTCCTGACAAACGCACCTTTCTAATCCTGAAACAATATTGGTGTCATCACACTTTTACATGTTGGCATCTTTGTCTCTTTCTATACTACATTATTTTCAATAATCCACATCCATCCATCCATCCATCTACTCTACGAGATGCATTAACCTTTGGTCGATTTCACCATCTCTACTTCCATTTGTATTGAACATCTGCCCAAATACATAAAATCAAACACTTTTTCTAAAAGTTTTTCATTTATACTAAACTTACTATCATTTCCTGATCTGTCCTTATCAAAAACTGTCACTTTAGTTTTGGAGACATATATACGAAAATCCATTCTGCTTATCACCACATTCAAATGATTTAACGCAATCTCCAAATCAATTTCCCTCTCAGCCATTAATATGGCATCATCTGCCTTTAGCAGCACTCTCACATTCGCATTATCCATTTGTACACCAACCGCGTCCTCACTAGTATCAATCATACACTTACTTATTCATAAAAACATTAAACAATTATGGAAACAAAGTAGTTTCACGCGTACTTTATTTCTAAATTTTGTTCGATTATTATGTAAAGTAAATTTTATTTTATTTTTTGAACTATTTGGATGGCATTTGTTATTGTATTAATGAAGCTATTATTTATATATTATAGATTTTTATATTTGTGTAATCGTTTATTTGTGCTTAGTCACATATCCATTCCTTATTTTATATATTTAAATATTAATATTTTTTCTTAATTCAGCATCATGGCTGTGTACCATATTTTAAATAAAGCTTTTCACTTTTCCTCATAAAATTTGTGGTGAACATTAATTAATTATCTTTGTAAAGTTCTTGATATTAAAAATTACTTTTTAATACAATGCTTAAGTTATTTTATATCAATTTGCACAAATAAGCTACAGTCAAGACACCTATAAAACAAAGAAAAATACTTAAGTTAACTGCTGTCCTGTTAGATATATTTAAAATCGTTCGTAATTTTACTTATTTACATTTGTTACGTGCATATAAATTGGTAAGTTGCTTCTTTACTTGCGATTTTCAATGTAATTTTTCCATAACTCTAAACTCTAAAAAATAATCTCGATTCCTACTTTTTTTTTATAAATTTGCTTTCAGCCTTTGTTTTAAACATAGAGCCACAAACAAACATTGGACTGTTAGGTAATTGGCATTAGCTTGTCTTATCTTGGTTGAACATACTGAAGGTAATTTTTCATAACCGTTTGTCCATAATCTTCCTCCACGCAAATGCAAGTATAGTTCATTTAAATTATATCTACCTTATTCCTATTTAATCAATTTAAATGTACCAATAGCTGAGACACGCTGCAAAAAAAAAAAAAAA
>CABFOW010001115.1:15660-28099 GCA_902141385.1 Timema californicum | reverse complement strand
AAAAAAAAAAAAAAAATAGAAGTGTGACTTAAACTTCGAATAAGACTAATCTCGAGCAATGAGACTATATGGGTCATTTGCCTAAGAGAAGATGGCAAAGAAAAGAGCGCTTGGACCTATATTGGAGCACAGCCTCTAGTGCCTAGTTGCTCCCTCTCCACAGCAGCCTGCATTCTGAAGGTGACAGATCCGGTCTGGTCTTGGACCACAACATCTGTTACCCAGTGGTTCCCTCTCCCCAGCAGCCTGTGTCCTGAAGACATCAGATTCCGAGCTGTCTCCGGTCTGTTCCGGTCTGGTCTTGGACCACAACATCTGTTACCCAGTGGTTCCCTCTCCACAGCAGCCTGCATTCTGAAGGTGACAGATCCGAGCTGTCTTGGACCACAGCATCTGTTACCCAGTGGTTCCCTCTCCACAGCAGCCTGTGTCCTGAAGACATCAGACCCGAGTTGTGTCCGGTCTGGTCTTGGACCCGGCTCGCGCTGATAGCGGGACCGTGGTTGCTAAGACAACATTGATTAGCGCTGCTTGTTGCGAGGTGGAAGGGAAGAGGACACGGGACAACTGATGCTCGCCAATATTATATATTACAGAACCAATATTCCTCCCCCTTTTACCAAAATTATTATATTTTATTTATTTGGGGTATTTAACGTTCACTTTATGAGCTGACAAATTATATCAACACTTAACTTACAAACTAACATAATTCTAGATCATATAAAACTCCCAATATACTAATTCATCACTGTTAAAAGGAAAGCCCCATATCGCCAATTGTCTGACCATTTAGGGCCTTGAGCCCATGCACCTTAGTTCTCTTAGCAGACACTCTTCTGATTGAGTTAAGGTTTCTGACAAGTTATTATTATTGATATATTTAACATACACTTTCTAAACATACAGACTAGATCAGAACACAATCTACAAACATACTTGACTTGACACTGTACGCCAAATAGTCCACGTTCGGCCTCAAAAGACCTTACACTGGTGGTCACGTGGTCTGAGACATCAAGGTTGCCGATGACGGCCATGTTGGGGTTCGAATCTAATCTCAGCCGGTTGCATTGAGGGGAAGTGAGTTAGCACATGCTTAAATATATTTCTTTGGTTTTTCCATCTCCTATTCTAATGTAAGTGCATTTCCTTTCAGCCAACCCTTCTTCTTACATCATGCACTCAACCGTTAAATAACCCGTGTTTTAGAGAGCATAAACACAAAAAAATCACTTAATAAATTTACTAAATGGATATCTGTAGGAATTCGTACAGGATTGTAAAAAAAAATTAACACCGCGTCTTACTACCCGTTCTGATTATACGCTTAAGTATTAATTACGCTAATGGGTTAGGAATAGGGAAGGTTGAATTTAGATGAAGTGAACCCGCATTTTCTAGTAGGGTTGTAAACCATTTAGGAAAAACCACCCCCAGTTCACCCGACCGAGATTCGAACCTCGATCTCCCTGTCTTCGTCAGTCGAGCTCAACTGAGGCGGGTATCAAATCTCTTCTTCATCGACACCTGGAGTCAAACCATACTCCACTTAAACACGAGCACGTGATGTTAAATATATGTTTTTTTATTTAGTACATTATAGTTTCAATTCTATCTTATAATCCTTATACGCCAATCTATATAATCATTATAATAGAAAGAGGTGTTTTAATAAAACTTTTTTTTGCGACCAATATTGATCCTGTTTTACAATATTATTAGCATTATTTTGTAGGTATTTATATTATCCATAAAACTTGACGCGTAAATATTTGTAAATTTTGTTAATACATTTTATAACTGTCAAGATTATCTTATGACCCCCCTCCCCCTTCCGATCCACCTCCCCCATCTTTTCATACCACCCTCGTCACCGATACTCCCGTCACTTTTCATTTCACCGCCGTTCTCTGCGTCTTATCCTTCGGGCACCGTTATCAAGACCCCTACTGAGTCCTTCTGATATGGTCCGGACCTACTCCCCCGCCTTGTACGAGCTTTTCCAATGGACTGGCGGGGAGATTCTTTCACGCGGGTGCTTTACACATTTTTAGATGGAATAGTGGGGATCGTTAGTTAAGTTCGGTATTTTTGCAATTTTTATAGATTTATTTTTTTACGACAAAAAATGAATAAAATATTCCTCCAGTAGGAAAGAGTTTATGTTCTTCAACATTTTCTCGATGGTTAGTGAATATCTGTCAAGGGTGTCCTGGAATTTGATGATAACTTTTCCTCCTTATTTAAAAAGTGCTAAGCTCGTGACAGATAATCAAGAACTGATTATGGAAGTCCAGTCTATTGCGAGAGTGACGCCTTAGACCATTCGATCACCGAAGTGGGCATGGCAATGTTAATTATTTTGGTTAAATATGGCCACGTTTACTTACCTTGTATATCCTTACTTATGTGTAAAAAACTATTTAAAAAAAATAAAGAGTTGTAAAATATTCACTTAGATTTTCCATCGTGCAGATGGCGAAGGAATGAAAAAACATTGTGTAATATAATTTTAAAACTGAACACACTTCGGAGACCTAACTGTAGTAATCTGAGTTTAAGTTCGTGTAATTAATACATTTATTATTATTATTATTATTATTATTAATCATAATATTAAAGCAAGATAAAAAGTAAAAAAATCACATTTTTAGTTAATTGGTTTTATAAAAATGATATAGTTGTCGACCTCTGTGTTCTTAGAGTAAAGTGCTCGCCTCAGGACCCGAAGCGTGTGAGTTTAAACCCAACCGGGGTCGATAGATTTTTCTTTAGTGCTAAAAAATTAAGATCTGATTTTTTGTCCGTAAGGCGATTAACTAATAAGGCATCACTATGACAAAAAAATGTTTTAACTGTTTGTAGCACATTTTATTAGAATCTTTGGTCAACTAACTGTTCTTTACGATACACTTTTAGCCTCAAGACTGCCCGCGAACGCTAGATCGAGACATCTCTCCTTTTAACGATATTGAACAGACTTTTCAATAACATATTCCAACTATACATTCCTCTATTATGTTTACATTGGTTTGAAAAATATTTGCTGAAGAAAGCTTTATAAAATAGATTGAAACATGTTCCCCGGGTATTTCCTGGCATCCCTGGTCCGGATGGGCAGTAATACGCGGAGCATAAAATAAATATGTATTCTATAAAGTATACTAGAACTTTGTTAATCCGAACTAATTGGGACCGAAGCTTGGTAGGATTAAGCGAAAGAGTAAGAGGATACAGTATTTTCACGAATTTTAAATGTCATTTGAATGAATTTAATCAAATGTTTTATTTTTCTTATGTATAACAGGTATTATATACTGTAATAACTTTTATTTAGAGGAAACCACTTTGTGTTGGCTACAAAATGTAAATATTAAGAATTTATGATCAAATATCTCTGTTTATTACAATTATTCTCTTTTAAATTTGAACTTGTTAACCAATAAGATATATTTTGTTTGACTTAATTATTTTCCTCGTTTCCCGAAAAGTGTGTTTGGACTATCCGGAATGTATAACTACCGGGGTCCGGTACAACGGCGTTTTACTGTATATGCGTGAAAACGTCGCTACCGACGAAACGGAAGATAACTGTCCCTGCACCTTGGATAGAGACATTCAGACCACGAATCGATTCACAGAAGGTAGGTTTGGAAAATGGGTTCCGTCGGCAAGACAGCAGCGCTCTCAATAATAATTTCTCGACGATAAAAAAAAAATGGGGTGGTACAGGGAGTTAGAATGGGGCGATAAATCGTGCAGTGATCCAGGTTAAAACTGTAAAAGTACGAGTAATGAACGAGGTGGGGAAGAATGGAAGAATATAGAGAGCGAACAATTTAGAGCCCTCCTCCTCCAATCTGCCATCTCTAGCGGAGGACAAAAGAAAAAAAAAAGAGGAATTTTCGGCCACCGAAGCCATCTAGTGGAAAATTGATTATATGGGAGGAAAGAACCTTAAACTATTCACACTGCCATGAATATATTAGAGGAAAGGGCAATGGATTTTTTATAACCATAAAAACCAGAGGAGAAAGAAAGTAACATAGTCAAAATGAAAATAAAGTTTATCAATAATTTATTTAGATAATAATAAAAGAACGTAAACTCTATTCTTCTATAAAAATAGAAAATGAAAGGCTTGGTCTTTCATTTTTATGAAATTTACTGAACAACTATTTTGATACACACCGCAAAGGCATCTGTCTAGTCTAGTCTGGTTCACCATTCAAGGACAATTCCACCTATGTGGCGTAATTAGCTAACGCGCTAGTTTCGGGATGAACTAGACTGCTGAGGGTGGGGAAATCTAGGTTCAAATCTCGCTCGGGTGAATTGGGGGTGGTTTTCCCTAAATGGTTTTCCACTCTCTCTTTCTTCACACAAATGCAGGTTCCTTTCCTTTATATTCAACCTTCCCAATTTATAACCCATTAGCGTAATTAATACTTAAGCGTATAACCCGAACGTTTAGTAAGACGCGGTACTAAATGAATAAATAATTAATGATAGTTTCGGTTTCAAAACCCGGCTGTGTATTACTGTGTTTTTTCCATAAAAGTTTGGCCACGCTTCCTCCACGTAAATTCGGGTAAAATTCCTTTAAATTCTTCCTGCCTCATACCTACTCAGTCACTTTAGTTAAGTTCGTTTAAGTACGTTGCCTGCTTTGTGAATTTGAATTTTATTGGTGAATTAGGTTACATATAAATTCGACGCACCAAACCTCTTTAAGTACCATCACACTTAGAAAAGGAAAGGGAAAAAATTAGTAGTTCACCCTGCGAGGTCTCTAGTTTATCTTTTGACGACACTTTCCCTCGTCCGCCGAAGATTTTAAACTTTGGTTGTACTATTTTCACCTGAATATCATCGAATTGCATTTATAAACATGCATTTTCTTAAGTTTCCTGTTCTTATTTAAATCTTAGCAAGAATATTTATTAGGGCTATTTAAAAAAAACATAAACCATATAGCCTAAGCTGTAAATGATTGTTTAAGAAGACAATAAAACCACCTCATTAGATAAAAAATAAATGTTGGTCAATGTAAGACATTTTGTATGGTTTCGGATTCAATGTTATACCTACAAAGCCACGCTGAATATAACCGAAATAGATTAACATGATAAATCCTAACTTGCCTTACCGCTACGTCACAGGTAGGCAAGGTCGTTAACCCGGACGGGTAGTAAGACTCTTAGCAAAACAAGAAAACAACTACTCCGGCAAGGATCCCGCTAGTTCCACGATCACACCTCTCTGTTGTACGGTGTAGTGTTTGGTTTTGAGAGCTTCCATGGTCTCTCGAGATGTCTTGATAGCAGAGAGGAAACATTCGCGCTCGAGAGCGGTATAGTACTCTCTCCGTTATATAGCTCGTCTTCGTCGCCTCGTCGGAGGGAAGGGTGCGTTGAAGATGTTCCGCCATTGTCGCCGCGAGTCTGTAAGCGACAGGTTAATTTCGCTCCGGGATGCTCGTGTATGTGTGTGTGTCTTCACTTCTCGGTGTTCATACATATATATACTTCTACACCCTCTTAAACGGCGTGGGTATCGCATTGTTCTGGAAGAGAAGAGGAGGGGAGGGGAGAAAACTCCTCCTGAATGTCCTCGAAAAGTACTATAACCTCGCGTCATCCTCTTTTCTCCTGATAACAAGCTTTGTTTTTCACGGGCCCGTGATCTCGTGCCTGGAGCCACTTATCGCGTCGACAACACCTTCTTCTGGTTCTTTTTGTTGTCGTCGTCGTTTTTGTTCTTCCTTCCTAGCAGTTATACCAACACCAGGAGCAGATTATTCCTCCACTCACTCACCCTTTACGCAGCAAAATAATATCCCTCTGGAATTGCGAGCTGGTACACGATTTTTCAAATGATAATATGGTCTAGTGTCTATGTAATCATCACAGTTCAATTTTCATAGGTTGAAGAGCCTTTTTAAAAACAAAACAAAAATAATGATTTTTTTTCCCGCCAAAATTGACAACATTAAGTCTTATTTTATAGCTATTGATAATGTATTTAAAAATTACCAGCAGATCGCATGACTGGGCGTATGAATACATGGAAGTAGATGTAGTAGCTCTTCAATCTTCCATATAAGGTTATTCTCATGAAAACTGGACTGTGAATAACTAACTATATAAGCTAACCCATATATAGCCTATACCTAAATTTATAGAATACCCAATAGTTTCCATTTTAAAGCTTTATTATTATTGAAACTATTGGAACTGACAAAGGAAAAAAAAATTCTCTGGAAATTTGTACATTCAAATTAATTTCCTAGTTTCACTCTTGGCTCTTGGTTTAACTATTGAATAGATAAATAAACATATAGAATGTGTGCATGTATGAGTATTTTCTGTATGCATACACATTGCACACATACACAACATTGTTTACTATTTACTAGATATTTGCTCGTAAGTCTTGTCTGGGCGGTTTTATAATTTATTAGTTGAAATACTCATTGTTTCCTGGGAGGGTTTTAATTAATTTTAAAAAAACTAATAAAATGTTTTAAAGTTTCATACCTTTGAGTTAGATATATATTGAGCAATGCTCACGAAAGACAAACTCTTGTTTTATTAAAATTGCTTGGTTCCGACTCTGTTTTTAATGAATTAGAAAAACATAATCAAAATTTGAAAATTCGGTCTATGCCACTATGGGGCTACTAATTATAAAAATTTCAGGCCTCTGTGTGGTAGATATCGCACAATGCTCTTTACTGACAAAAAACAAACTCTTCATTTTATTAATTTAGTTTATTTGAATCGGAAATCACTTAAACGCTGCTCTAAAAGAGAATTTCCAATTTTCTAAATAAAACACAGCTTATTGCATGTTCCCCCACCCTATTAACGACGCCCGTGATTTTAGGGATCAGAATGTTTACTAAAATATATTTGGTAAAATTCTCCATCTTTCATGGCGGAAAAAACAGATAGTTTCTTATGCAAAAATTTTATAACATTAATAAGAAACAAATATTCAAATTTATGCTAAACGACTTTCATTCATTAAAAAAAATCGTTTATACCTTTTGTAATATAAAAATGTTTCAATCAATTAAGATATAATATTGTATTAAAATTTGTAAATGAATCAAATCAATCATATTGAACTTAGTTACAATTAACAAAAGCAATGTTTATTCAGGTAATGTTAGTAATTGAAATGTAAATTACTTCAAAATGTTTGTAATGTGCTCATCAAAAAGGTGATGTAGATAGCAAATGCATTTTAATATTTATTTATTTTCTCTTGCGTTTTAGTACCAGTTTCAGTTATACGTATACTGTTACTTCGAAAATGGCATTGGAATAAGAAAGGTATAATTTTATAGGAAATGTTGCAGCATTTGCTTGGTTGCAGATTGGTAAACCATTCAAGAAAATGTACTCTCCGTATACCCGACTGTGATTCGAACCCCATCCTCTGTCACTGATAATACAGTCTTACCCAAAATTGATGCGTTGGACTAGGCTACCACCAATGTGACAATCTTAATATTAAACTATACTTTTAGGTAGGTTTGAGTTATCCTAAAAACTATTTTTTAAGGCCTACAACAAACATTAATTATTTTAAAATTGTTATTGTATGCTATATAAATGCTACAAATATTTTTCCGCGACAAGTTCACGTTTCTCTGTATTTGTAAAGGTTTTACTTTTTAGTGTTATTCTGCGCCTCAAGTTATTAAATAGGCATTTAAATTTGTATTTTCTATTTTTCTCCTTTGTAAAAAGTTAGGGGGTCGTGGATTTTTGATGTTTTTCATTAATACACTTTCCCGGAATAAATGTTACTTGTTACTCGAGCGTATAAAGGGAGTATTTAAAGCTGCCATAACACACTGTTCTTGTCATTATCTCTCATTATTCCTTTTTCTCATTCCTTCCTCTTCCTACCGTCGTCCGTAACCGCCCCGCCCCCCTACCCCCATTTCAGCCCCAAGCCACCGTAGGTCTCTTGTCACGAATGGATGCCTTGAGTTTGTTTGACGGGCTTCATATTCTCAACTCTTGATGGAAGTCATCTTTCAATAAACTGCTCCAGAGAATATAGGTGGGTGGGAGGGGTGGGGAGTACTGGGCGCGCTGAACAAGAATCGCGCCTTGGTCCCATAGGATTCATCGTTGCAGGAAGATCTTAAGGGAGCCGCCTCGTTAAGCGAGAAATTGTCGCCCAGACGTTTAGCTCTAACGCATTATTTAATTAGAAGATGCGTTATTTCAAAATATGGTTCACGCCAAAATAAAATCTAAGGATTCTAAGAAGGTTCTTTATCTTTAACAATTCTCTAAATTTAGTTTTATTAATAAAAATAAATGTGCGAAAATGTGATTTCATTTTCAATATCTTCTTAAGCATTATTTGCGGAGCTACAGTAACCCCATGACTTCTTTGGTGCTGACTGACAGCTCACAGCTGACAGCTAAATGCTTTGGAAAATTACCAGACCAAATTATTTATTCCTACGCCGAACCATATGATCTGCAAAAACATGTGTTTAGCATCTGTCACTTCTGAAGGTCAACATTTAGGTATATACCTAAATGTTGACTGTCATAAGTCAGCTGTGAGCTGTCAGTCGGCACCAAAGAAGCCATGGGGTTACTATACGAGACTTGGTCTCGGTAAGAAAAAAAAAGCTCTAGATTTAGACTTCCTTTAACAAATACAGTGATATGTTTATAGGCTCATAACATCATATTTTAGGATATTTAAGAACTAGCATCTAGCCAGCCTTCTACTTTACCTTGAGATAAAAAAGTTTCATAGCTTTCTTTCCCCTCTTTCTTATTGACATGACAAATAATAGTTTTAGGGAAAGGGCGAAAGTTAGTATAATCTTAGACAAAATAGATATGTAGATCCTGAAAACGACACAAACCATTGTATTTTAAGCTGTATAGCCAAACAGCGATTTATACTTTCTCGCTGACCGAGGTGGCCACCTTTAAAGGGGGGCTAAAGTTAAAAGACCTTTTTTTTAATCAGACAAAAATAAGGTTTAAGATTTTAAAAACAATATCCTTCATTGCAATTTTATATATTATTTTTCATTCCTCGTCATAATGCCTGACCCTCTTGCCACGCGTTTAAAAAGTAAGGATGAGGAAGGTAAAATGTTGGAGGAAATTTCCCCCCTAACCAACTCTAATCAGTAATCTCACTGAACCGGGATTCGATTGGGACTTTCCTCTAGGCGATTATTAAGGAAAATGCAAGTTTAGCGTGTTCTACTGCTCGGTCATTGCTGTGGAAATATCAGCATCCTTCATGGTCTTTAGGAAAATGATGTGATTGTCAAAACCTATAAAAATGTAATTAATATATATGTGGCTATATTGTAAACTCTTTCCTCTAAAAGGTATACACTGATTTCAGGTAGTCATTCTAGGTTTCCCAAATGATGTCCACACTCGCTTTATGCAAATACGAGCACATTTTCTCTTAAATATACAACTCTCATTCCTATCCCGTTAGTTTAAATATGCATATAACTCAAACAATTGAGATGCGGTTCACAACAAAAAATGCAGGGGCTCTTGAGGACAAAGTGAACATTTAAATTTTGTTCTATCTAGATTTAAAAAAAAGTAATTGTACACTTAAATGTGTGTGATTATGCCTATATTTCATGTTACCATCGAAAATACAGTTAATTTTTGAATAGACAAAACCTTATTTGACAACTATTAAAGTTACTAGACCAACTTTTATGAGCCCATACGGTAAGTCACGTGGTCTAATAGCTATCACTATTGATATATATATATATAATAAATACAAATAAAATTATATATATATATATATTTTTATCACCGGTCTCACTATCCGTTAAGGTTATACGTATAACTTATGCGTTAACTGCGTTTATATGGTAAGGATAAGGAAGGTTTAATTTGGAAGAAGTGTACACGGATTTGTGTGAGAACAGTGAAAAACAAATTACGGGGGAAAATACCCTCAGGACACCCGACCTGGTTTCGAACCTTGATCTTCTCGTCTTTGGCACTCCTTTAAGAGTGATGATTTAGACCTTGCGGCACCGAAGCGGGTAAAACAATATATTAAAACTTTATTAATATTAGTTTAAATAGCCGAGCTATTATTTTAGTTAGGAATCGATGCGGCTATAACCATAACTATGTCCGTAATTTTTCACTATAAAGATTATTATATCAATATTGTTTGAAAAGAAAAGGTGTTTCGGAAACGCTCTTCATATTAAAATTGGACTGTAACTACCTTACGCTAGGTCCTTTATTTTTGTTCAAAATTGCTCTAAAGAATGATTCAACAATGGTGGCTTTCCGAATTAGCATAGGCCTACCAACATAATTTTAACATTTTATTAATAATATATTCTAAAGTTTACCATTCCTTTCAAAATAAAATAGCTTTGTCTAAATTTATATTGCAACCTCTAAGGAATATTCAGTTCAAGAAACAAACAAAAAAAAAAAAATTGGTTCTCAGTTACGTAAAAAATTACAACCTGAACGCGGGAATTGAGGCCGGTACCTTTGTCTATGCGAGACAATACTAGCGAAAGACTGCCCTGTATACCAGAAGAACCAGAATTACTCAGTCGTAGATCATTGACACTCAAGCCTTTGTCCCGGGTTTGATCTCCGTGTCCATTGCCATTTCCCACTAAACTGAATTTGAATCACCGTTCAACACTAATCCTGTAGATAGCGACCAAGTATCAGTTTGTCATACACACGAATTTATAATGTTTCGTTTGATATTTTTGGCTTTTTTATTTACAAATTTTCACAGGAGGTTCTTAATACTGTCTTACCTCCCACTGAGGGGAATCGAGGGGTCCATATTTGATTCCAGGCCAGGAATAAGATACTTCTATTTTAGTCAGCTTTATTAGAAATATCCGGGCGATTAATATTTGAGGCATGGAAAGTGCCTGAAATAAAACAACTATGCATATTTTCCTGGTTGGTCTGATTGCTTCAGTCACTTGAGTGAAATTAATATTAACGCGCTAATTAGAGCCGTAAGTTTAAATCGATATGGCTCTCTGTGGTACCCCCCTTCCATTTCTTTCGTGTATCCACGTTATAAGAGGGTGGTCAAATGTGCCCAAAAAAAAGCCGGGGAGAGAAGAGGAAAACTATCGGTTTAAACTTGTACGTCTCTTAATCTCTCCATAATCCAGCCAGTCTGCGTTCGCCAATGTCTGGGCTTGTCCTCACCCCTCACTGCACTTTATCGCTGACTTTATTAACACTTTCCTTCTCTCTTTTACTTTATCCTCAAACTATCATCTCTCTCTTTCTATCTCATTTGTCCAAACTTTTTACCTAGAGCTTTTGTTTTATGTACCACCGGTTCTTCTTTTGATATTATCTCTTTTTGTCTTTTTCATTTTATTCTCGTTCTACAATGTCACACATTTTGCTATATCACGTTTCTCCTTTTGTACCTTCTAACTTCTCTCCCGTCTGTGTTTTTTTTAACAAATGCGAAGCAATGAGAGACTAAAAAATTATGTTCGAACTTTATAAGTATGTAGATAATATAAACCTTTAATGGTTGCCATGACAATGTAAATTGAACAAGTTGACACAAGGCTAGTTCACTACATCAAAGCAAAAATTTCACTTTTGATAGATATTATAAATAACTATAAAATAACACTAATATTTTTGTAAAATGTTAATAATGTTGACCGCAAAAAAAAAAGTTTGTATTTTCCAAAAGGTGCTCCAAATGCCCATCAAGGTTTAATCTTTGAACCGATAACATTCTTCAAGTTTGGTGTTGAAATAGTTTAAATAATGTAGGATTCCTTAAGGAATGTAGAACTGTTATTATAGAGGCTATCTAGATCGGTGTTTTCCAAACTGTGGCACGCTCACCTCCAGGGGTCACGGCGCTGCACGGGAGAATTTTTTTTCGTTGCCCAGGTCCTTATTATCTTTATTTATACATATATTTATATTATATATTCTTTGTTTATCTATCATGAACATGGCCTTAAAATAGGAAGACAGACAATGAAATTTAGCAGACTGACCAGGTACCCGGGCGTTGTTTTGGATGAGAAGCGTGGCTTCGTGGCGCACGTAGAGACCATATTTGCAAGGGCATTGAGAGTGATGAATAAAATAATCATTATTAGACAAGGGAGATTTATACGGTTTAGGCTCTTAATACGTACATACCATTAGGCTCTTCTGGTCTTTATAGTGGGTTACGGGGCCAGTGCATGGGCGTAGCAGTTGAGGAACGTAAGAATGAAGAGGAAAATCAGGAGTCTTCACAGGAGTATTCTTTTTAGACTGTCTGGTGTGTGTAGGACTGTCGCGACAGATGCTCTGAGCATAGCCCTGGGTATTTGAACACTTGGCCTGGAAATTACGGGGGTGGGGGGCGCAGCCATGTACTGTTA